>CM053615.1:3559370-3584354 GCA_028646535.1 Procyon lotor | reverse complement strand
ATTTGCATTCAAAGTTATTTGTGGTTTGGTTCAAATGTAGAAATTGATGATGATCAATGGTGGTAGAATATTAAAGGAAAAAATGGCTCATTTTTACTTAGCATAATGTTTTATGATTTTGTCAAGACAAATACCAGTGTGTTAGATTTCAGCAGATTTTTTTTCTTTAAGTTCCTCCCTATAAAGTTGCTCACCAGTTGTTAACTCTTTTTTTTTTTAAGATTTTATTTATTTATCTGACAGAGAGAGAGCACAAGTAGGCAGAAAGGCAGACAGAGAGAGAAGGAAGCAGGCTCCCTGCTGAGCAGATAGCCCTATGTGGGGCTCGATCCCAGGACCCTGAGACCATGACCCAAGCCGAAAGCAGACGCTTTAACCCACTGAGCCACCCAGGCGCCCCACCAGTTGTCAACTCTATATGGAGAACTAATTTAGCATTTTGGAGACTATCCCCCAGGAAGAAGAGGGAGCAGGACATGGAAATACTGATTTGGGGAGTGGAAAGAGGATGGGTCTGGGGCCCACTGTTTGGGTAGCCAAGAGAACTTGATACCTGTCTTTGAGGGAGGGGTTCTTCAGGCTTCTCCAGGGGAACAGAAGCACAGAACCACTCGGAGACTGGCAAGTGGGAATGAAATCTGTAGAGCAGGTTTGCAGCCTGCAAGCTCAGCTAAGACTTGAACTTTGGAATCCCAACTCCATAGAGCAGGCCAGCAGGCTGGGAACTCAGGTGGGATTTCCATACTGCAGTCTGAGGCAGAATTCCTTCTTCTCCGGGAAACCTCGGTTGCTCTTCAACTGACTGACTGAGACCCACCCACATTCTAGAAGGTACTCTGCTTTATGTAAAGTCACCTGATGGCAAGGGTTGAGCCAACTGACACAGAAAATTAGTCATCACAGGCACCAAGACGTGAGGGGGGCAGTCTTGGCTGGAGTAAACGAATTTGTCAAGACTTCTCTGAGCCTTAAAAAAAGAGAAGGAAGTGACTCTCTATTATCTGGTCACAGATTTGTCCGAGAGGCCAGGGCTCTGTCTAAAACCCCTTCAGCCATGAACCTGCCACCCCAGATGTGCACACAGACTCACTCTTTAGGGTTTTCTGTTCAGCTCACTGCCTCCTTCAGCAACAAAAGGATGTGTGTGGTATCGGCACCCTGCACCTGTGTGTTTTGGAATCACGAATAGCTGAGTAAATATGAAGGGGGAGGAACAATACTGTCACCAAAATTCCCTGACAGAACTAAACTGAAGGCTCTGGAAATTATTTGTCTGCCTGAGTGTCCTTTTGTCTCTGTTTCTTGTAGTTTTTTCTGCAGTAAATGTAAAAGGTAACTGATTTTGACCAAATTTTTCTCCCTACTAAAAGATAAATCTTGCTTAATTTTAGTTATTGGGCAGTCAGAAATAAATGATTCATACAACTTTGAGAACAGTTTTTAATTACATAATTTTTTCTGAGCAAAAGTGAAAAATAAAAAAGCATAGAGGAAACAAAATAATTTATAATCCGTTGCATGCAGATTAACATAGTTAATATTGCTTTAATTTCTAACATCTTTCTGTATTTAAACTTCATAAAATTAAATTATAATATATATAACTTGGTATACTTTTTAAGTTAATTTTATATCATTAGTATTACCTATGTGCTAAAAATATAATGAATGGCTTTCATATTTTACTGTATGCATGGGCTGGGATTTATCTTACTAATTCCCTCTTGCTGGACATTTCATGTCTACCTCATAGTCTTTTATGTTGTTATAAGTATTATCACAATTAATAGCCTTATATATAAACCTTTATGTGCAGCTCTGATTATTACCACAGGTAAAATCTAAGATGCAAAATTACTAGGGTAAACCTATAGGCATTTCTAAGACTCTCAAAATGTATTGCTGAATTGCCCTCTAAAAAGTTGTACCAATTTGTACTAGCAATATATGAAAGAGCTAGTTTAATCATTACACCTGTCCCAATGCTGGATGTTATTGTTTTTAAATTTTGCTAACTAAGAACTGTACATCTGTCTTTCTCGTCTCCTTCCTTCCTTCCTTCTCTCCTTCCTTCCTTCCTTCCTTCCTTCCTTCCTTCCTTCCTTCCTTCCTTCCTTCCAGGGAGAGTGTGAGTAGTGGGGTGGGGGGGAAGGGTGTAGGGAGAGAGAGAGAGAGTATCTTAAGCACGTTCCATGCCCAGCTCAGAGCCCAATCTCACAAGCCTGAGATCAGGACCTGAGCCAAAATCAAGAGATAGACACTCAACTGACTGAACCACCCAGGCAACCCCATCATTATTATTTTAATTTGCATTTTAAAATTATTAGTGAGGGGCGCCTGGGTGGCTCAGTTGGTTGAGCCACTGCCTTTGGCTCAGGTCATGATCCTGGAGATCCAGGATCGAGTCTCGCATCAGGCTCCCAGCTCCACGGGGAGTCTGCTTCTCCCTCTGACCTTCTCCTCTCTCATGCTCTCTCTCTCACTCTCTCAAATAAATAAATAAAATCTTTAAAAAAAAATTATTAGTGAGATAAAACATCTTCATAAATGTATAGGTTTTATCTTCTTTTGGGAACTGTCTATACATCTTTTGTCCATCTTTTTACTTATGTCTTCACTCAGAGTCAATAGTAACCCAATTCCTGCTATATATTTTATAAATTTCCCCCTGATTCGTCACTTACTGTTAAGCTGTTTTTTTCTTATCCTGAGAAAACAGGTATTGGGTATAGTAAAATTAGGTTAAGAAGACCACATTATACACATTGGTGTCCTATATGTGATATATTTATTAAAAGAAAGTAAGTAGGGGGCACCTGGGTGGCTCAGTAGGTTAAGTGTCTATCTTTGGCTCGGGTCGTGATCTCAGTGTCCTGGGGTCAAGTCCTGCATCGGGCTCCCTGCTCCATGGGGTGCCTGCTTCTCTCTCTGTCTCTCCCCCTGCTTGTGCTCTCTCTGCTCACACACACTTTCTCTCAAATAAATAAAATCTTAAAATAAGAAAAGTGTATTAATTATAACACTTGTGCTGTGCAACAGCTTACAGCGAGTAGGGTCTGCCGTTCCCAGAGGACTGAGTTACACTTTTCTAGAAAGCAGCTGCAGTATCTTCTTCCTTTCAAAGCCTATCGCATCCTAGGATGTGTTGTACTTTTCGTAGCTGCCTATGAAATGAAGGTCGACCAAGGTGAACATTCTGCTCTCCACTGATGTGTGTCAGCTCAGAAGGAGTGGGTGAGCTACAGCCGGGGGGCCAAATCGCCTCCTCTTTTTGAAAAAAAATTTTATTGAAGCACAGCCATGCTCATTGTTTCCTTATTGTCCCCCAGCTTTCACAGCCCTTCCCCCGTGTCCTACAGCAAGCAGTCTATGACTGTGGCAGGGACCATATAGCCCATAAAGTTGAAATATTTTAAATCTGGCCCTACAGAAAGCATGTGCTGACGCCTGACCCAGAAGTTCTCCACGGCTCTGTGCCTTCTCTCACCCTGAATGTACTCGGTCTTGCTCTCAATGCTCTAACGCTACCCCCAGCTCTGATCTCAACTCCGTGAAGTCTGAGAACAGAGTCTCATGGGGGTGCAGCCAGTTTGGGGCCCTCAGGGCTCTCACTCTCCCCCACGCATCTCTACTGTCCCAGCTCTGCCACACCCCCAAACCACCTATGTGGAGACAGTGTCAGGCATCCTGGCCCCCCTGCTTTTAGTCACATTTACCCAATGCACGAAGTCTTGGGACTTGCCGTGAGCATCTCCGTCACACGTCTGACAAGACTTCTGCTCAGGTAAATATTCTCAGTTCCCACTTAAGAAGGGATGAGTTTGGTGGTTTTGCTTCATTGACCAGAGACTGATGTGAGACCCGATTCATGTGGGAGTGCCCAGCAGGACTAGCTCAGGCCACAGCCGTATAGAGCTGGGCTTTCCATTCCATGGTTCTGCCTTGAACTTTCTAGGCATCTCTGGGCAAGGTGTTGCCTGTTCTTATTCTTGTATAAATCCAGACTTCTCAATCTCCCCAGATGGGCCTTCATTTGAATGTATAAAATCAAAAGACTCAGATCTAACTCAGCATGGCCAAGAGACAGCTCATTGCCATTTTTCTCCATGATCGATATGGTGGTGATTAGTGCAATTTCAGAGTTCCTAGATCTCTTGCTTTTCTGTATGTGATAGGATTGGACTTCTCTACAATTAGTTTCTGGTTAGGTGTGGTCATGTGATTTGCTTTGATCAATCAAATCTAAGCATAAGTGATGTGTGTTACTTCTGGGTAGAAGATATAAGGGCTAGCATGTGCTTTGCTATATTTTCTTTTTCTATCTAGCATGGTAACCAGCAACATTTGAGGTAGTGATTGCTTCCTCAGCCTGGGTTTCTAAATGACTACAAATAACAGAGCCTCTTGCCGACCCTCCATGGACATGGAATAAACCTTTGTTTATTATACAGAGTTTTGGGGATTGTTTGGTACTGCAGCATAATTAAGTCTCATCCTGACTGATAGAACAGGAGAGAAATGGAACCTCTACTCAATACAGCATATACTCCCATTTACAATTCTGTTTCCAAGGAATGATAACATTGGGGAAATGCTTTCTAAATAACAAAAGAAGGGAAGGGTAAGATACAAATATACACATACCATATCATTCATGCTCTATTTAAAAAAAAATGTTTTTAATATACCGCCACACCCCTTTCTCCCAAAGAAGTGAAGTAAAAATATTTGAATGTCCAGAATCATTGTCTTTACATGAAGGAAACTTGTATTGTTTTCTTATGTTTTCTGAATTTTCTTTGTACTTGAATACATTTTTAAATGTCCCAGTGTATCATTTTTGAGTACTCAGCAGTGCTTGTTAGATGAAGAGGATCTCTCTGTCCTCATCTCCCATTCTATATATCCCCTCTTTCGTATCCCAGCATATCGGACGCACTGTATAGAACTCTCCCTTGGGTCCTCATCAACTTTAGGGAGTCCTCTTTCAAGGACACATATCAGAGGTTTCTAACCCAGTGAACCCAGAAGGGGTGGATACATACTCCCAGGATGTAAGAGGTCAGGTCTGGTCCTGTGGCTTCTTGCTCCCACACAGGCAACCAAGCTGTCAAGCAGCATAACCTTCAGGAGTCGATTCTGATACCATAGATATATATCATGCTTCCTTTAAAAAAGAGTTATCCTCGTCATCATGACATGGTTTGTTAGCAGTTACAAACCATGTAGCCGGACTTCCTCATTTTACAGATAGCAAGATTTGGGCTAAGGGGTGTTCAATGACTTTCTTGAATGAAATAATGACAGAAAAACAAACGGTCCCGTGATTCCCGGTATAATGCTAGTCATTGTCTCATTCCCTCTGAAACATGTCTGCTATTTGCACGACCCTCAGGTGGACTGTGTGGGAAGTGCAAGGATGAATGAAGCCCAACATTAGTACTCCAAGATTCTTACAATCCGGAATTGGAGATAAAGTGTTCAAAAAGCCTGTTCTCATTGGCATAATCTGGGCTAAGATTAAAGAAGCCAGATTTCTATAGCCCCTCTAGCAGTTGGTCAGATGTCTGCGTTTTTGTTGTTTTCTTTTGTTGCGTGAGACTCTTGTCTTCCCCGTGGGAACTTCCACCTGAGGACTGCCCACAGCCTCCACATCCACTATGGCACAGGTGCCTCGTTCCCCTCACTCTTCAGTGAGTGCCAACCTTTTCTTTCTTTTCCCATGATAACCCTATTACAAAAGGTTATGACAAGTGACACAGATGAACATCCAGATGGAAGAAATGCACAAGGCAGGGTATGTGGGGCACCCGCGCTCTACGCACATGTCACTCTCCCAGCACCAACATGTGCTCACACATGCAGAGGCTCATGGAAGGCCTACTTAAAGGATTGTTACAGGGACTTTATCACATAGGCATAACCCACCTTTGGCTCTTCTCCTCTCCCTGGAGAATGAGGGGTGGGAGTGGGAAGTGGGGCTGAAAATCCCAAGCGGCTAGTCATAGCTTGGTCTTTCTGGGGACCGGCCCCCATCCAGGAGTTCAGCAAGAGTCACCTCTTTACAACAGAAGACAGTGCTGTCGTCCAAGAAATCTCAAAGGATTTGGGAACTCTCATCAGGAAGTGAAGGCTAAACCTTAGAACAAAAGATGGTCCTAGTGCTCTTGTCCCGTAGGAAATTACAAGGATTTTAGGAATTCTGTGCCAGGAACCTGTGGCAGAGACCAGTACAGATATTTTCTATGATCTCACAAAAGTAGATTAAAATCGTGGTGAAACTAGCGTGAAGATATAAACACCCTACCGTAGGTCCCTGCAAAGGCCTCTAAGGTAAACATGTGCTTCTTGGAACATATTTGGAAAATCATGTAGCCCTCAAACTATCACTTTATCCTAAAGCCCACCTTATTCACATATCCTCAGAATCCCCAGAAACACCCACCACACGTCCAGCTTCCTTCCACGCAGAGCCCAGCTGTTCGCTGGAGGAGGAGACTCTAACAGCCTCATTCACCTGGGCTCACGAGTGTTTTAACTGTGCCAGAAGTCAGTATAGTTTCTTATAGTTTTCTATGGCTTTACAAGAAGTACAAATACGACATGAGAGTTCAGAGATGGGGAAAAAAATACCACTTTGGGCTGAGGATAATCAGGGAAGAGGGAAGTTTTCATGGAGGAGGTGACATCTGAACCGGGCAAGAACAGAAATAGCAGATGATTCTAGATAGAAGAGACCAAGGGGAAAGGCAGAGGCAGGAGGCATGGGCATCCGTGGGAAAAGGCATGAGTACCTAGCCTGGTAAGAGCCAGGTGGGAGATAAGAGGAAAGACCTTTGGGGGACATCACGTGAGCCAGGAGTTCCAGGCCAAGGGCTTAGATTTTACTCATCAGGCATGGTGCCTCAGTCGGGTCTCAGCAGGAAGCAGAGGGCACACTCAGGAGGGGTGACTGAGGCAGGAGTGTAAGTTTTTACTAGTTACAAAGACAGGAGCGAGACTGAGGGAGTCCGGTGGGGGAGGCTGAGTACCCTGGAACTGGCAAGAACAAGGAAGAGTTGACTAGCCCGAGGCCTGAAGGGAAAAGGGAAGCAGGAGTTACCACAAGGCTGGTGAGAAGCAGTGGGAGAGGGCCACCCGCAAGGATGAAGCCAGTCTGCAACCAGGCTTGGAGGTTGCCGAAGCGTGCACACCCCAACCTCACTGTGCGGCCCATTACAATCTTCTTTATCCTCCAGCCTGAGGGGAAACCACGGAATGGAAGCGAGGGAGACGAGAGCCCAGTGAGCAGTCCAGTGTCATCCTCCTGGGACCTGAGCAGGGTAGAGCAGAGAGGACAATGGGTCTGCAGGAAACAGCGGAAACGTCTGGTGCAATGGGGAACTAGCAAAGGTTTTGAATAGGCGAGCCCGTGAACCGAGCTGACTGCAGTCCAGGGAATGGGGAGAACGTGGCTCTTGCAATAAGTCTGGAGAAAGAGGCTGAAGACACGGACCCAGGACAGTGGTAGAGGGGTGCACACAAAGGTTAGGAACTATGCTGCCTTCAGATACTTGAGCTTTTCTGCTTTAGCAGTTTCTCAGTCCAATCTGATGGACTTATGTACTTTCTAATCAGAAAACTCATTTTCCTATTTGTGGACTTCTCTCCCCAGATATGAACCTGTGGTTTCAGGAGCTGGGGTGACCTGATGGGACATCCTCAAGAAGCTTCTGGACTCTGAACAAGAGAGAAGCAGCACCTGGCCATGTGTGCTCAGAGGAAGCCAGGCGGCCCACCCCTCCCAGACCCAGGCGCTTACCTCTGCAGCCTGTGACTCTAAGCAAAGCACTATAGCACTTTAGGAAATGACCACCCTGGATCCTAGACCCCGATGGAGTGTCCTGAGGCTCCTTCCTGCTGCCAGGCTGAAAACAAAGGGAATTTTCCCCTGTACTTTTCCAAAGTGATTTCCAGAAGCAGAGATGGGTGGAGAGTTTCAGTTATAGAAATGGACCCATTGCCAATAGAGTTATTTTTATCTGCAGTTTCTTCTGGATTCCGGAAAAGCCTATTGAGTCCATGAACTCACAGAGCTTTAAACAAAGTTGAGCCATGATTGGCATATCATATGGCTTAGTGGAATCTGGAAAGAATCTGAGTTATTTTAATTAACAGAAAGCATTTAAGTGCACAGTGGACAACTCCAAATTGTGGAGAAAGGCCTTTGAGGATTTCTGTGAGACCTAAATCACAAAGCATTTGTTTTAACCTGTAACGGCACCATATTAAATGATTTTTTTTTAAACTCCATCTTCCCTTTTATTTTTTTTTTAACCTCAGAAGCCAACGACATACATTTAAAAAATATGCTGTACCTGCAAAGAGTTCAGGTGGGCACGCATAATGGTCAAAGCCCCAAACAAAGGCTCCTTTCCTGGCCTTTTCTCTGACTTTAAATTCCACCTTTTTTTTTTTTTAAACTCCACTTTTCAGTGGCTCTGTCCCTGTCTGTGACACAGTGACAATCGCGAGTCAAGGCCTTTGATGGCTGGCGCTGTAGAAATGCTGTGGGGTCTCCTTGTGTGCATGTTGAGGGGGAGGGTGACTGTATGTGGCGACAACCAGTGAATCCTGTTAAATTTGGTCTGTGTGCTGCAGTCATGAAGCTCAGGGCACTAGTTGACCTATGACCTATCCCAATGCGTGCATTGTCGAGCACAGCAGAGTCCTAGGTTAGTGGCTTCTATCTCTCAGTCTGGAGCCATGAGGATTGGAGCACATGTTATAGCTTCCCCTTAGATGGTGAGCTCCTAGAGGGCAAGGAGGGAGCAGATTTTGCTAATGCTGTGCTGGGCAGGATAGATGCCTTATGCACGATTGGCTCTAAGACACATCCTAATGTGGAAGAGAACAGCTACACGTAACATCCTTACTTTTTATGACCTTAATATGATTGGCTAAAAAGAATGTAATGGCAATCCTTAAAAACAAAAGAGCTGGATGAGTTATGTGTCTTTAAAAAAGAAAAAAGTACCTTTTACAAAGGAAGCAAAAGTAACATTTGGGGGAGTTTGAGGAATTGAGAAAGGCCGAACAAACAAAAATCACCTATGATCTCATCATCTCAACACAGTATTTTCATTTTTGCTGTTGGCGTGTGGACCTTGTCCAGACATGTACACGATTTCAGCCATAGTTGTGATTGTCTATCCTTTCTTTTTCAAATTCGCCATCGTACCACAGGTTCCCACCTATGTGGCTGACTAGTCCTAATTATCATTTTTAATGATCATAATGAGCAGGGATTGGGCCCAAACGCTCTTCATCCCACAAGCCTATATTTTGACTAGAGGAGTACAGCGACATTTAGTGTTCCTGAGGATTAGTATCGTTTCAGAGTAGTGTTTAGGAATCCCTGAAAAGCCTGGGTATTTCCATTTCCCCCAGTGCACAGACACCTTCATAAATGACCTCAAGTCCCTTTGGGGATGGCTTCGAGGAAGATCTACAGTATTTGTGGCATTGTTGCAGGGTCCTTTCTGAGAACTGGGGAAGAAGCTACGACCCTCAGTTGTGGAAAACTCAAGTCCGATTTCTATTATATAGATCAAGTAATGCTTCGGCAGGCTGGCCATCAGTTTCGTTCTTAGGGCCAACCACCACTGAAGATTTCCTGTGAGTAAAGAATTCTGATTACTCTTCTGGGATCTTATCGTCTCCACTGAAATCAGGAAGCCCATCTCAGGGGCAGCATTTCCTCCCAGCACCCTCGGCCTGCGGAAAACAGCCACCTGGGGGTGTCCAGGGGGGCTGGGGCTCCCTCGCTAATGCATTTCTCAGTGCTTTGGTGAAGGGGATATTCCCAGGGCCCTTTCAAGGTGAGGAAAGATGCACAGGTTACATATGATAAATTACTCCATTATCCCTAAATCCTTAAACCTTTAGGATCCTTCTTGTACATTATTCCACAGAAAATCTGTCAACTCAGTGTCACTGTTGAGCACAGGTTTCAGCCAAACAACTAAGTAAACAGACCAGCTGCTCAAACTCATACATTCTTTTCCGCTTGCTTTCACTGTATAGGAAAGCTTATGACTTACATTTCTCACTTACGTTTTCATGATTGTGCCCATTAGCAGTTCAAGCTGGGGTCGCCAGGGGCAACTCATTTCTGCTTTAGAGGGCATCAGCTGGGCTCACTCACGCATTTGCAATCTGTTGACTGATTGCTTGGAGGTTGCTGGTCTTAGGTGGCCTCACTCACGTGTCTTAAAGTTGGTGCTGGCTGTGGGCTGAGCCATGTACCTTCGGCGGGTCTATCCATGCTTTTTTTCAGTATGGAAGCTGGTCCAAAAGAGCAAAAAGAGGGCCAACTCCAATGTGCAAGTAGTTTTCAGGTTTCTGTTTGCATCACATTTGCTAATGTCTCAATGGCCGAAGAAAGTCAGATAACGAGGCCAAAATCATTGTGGGAGGGACTTATTATGTGAGGGCCTGATGTACAAAATGGTATGATTCCCTGGGGACTATTGCTGTAACAATCTACCATAGCATTAAGTCCAAAGACCTATGGAGAGTGGATTATATTAGGGTTACCTAAATTTGGCCCCAACCCAATGTTGTATTCTCTTTTCCTTGGTCTGATACCCTTAGAGCCCATCTCAGTGTATATTAGTTAGGTTTCTTCTAGTATAAATTTAACAAAATCATGTGATTCTTTTGGAGTAAAGGCTTTTCCTCCAGAACCAGAGTCTGACCTTCTCTCCCTGAATATGCTAGGATCTGACTCTAAATAAAAGCCCAAAGACCATGAGAGCAGTAGGGTTTAAAAAGGATACATCTCCATGCAAGGCAGCTGTCTCATCTGTGTTTATTGCAGATTCTCAAGCAAAGGAAGTCTGGTATCATCAAATAGGAAATGAGAGGCTTCTTCCAAGGGAAGCTCAAGGATATTGAGGGATGAGGGGAGGTCAAGATTTTCAGCTTCATCCAAGTTTGCCCAAACGTTCCTGTTCCTAGTCGTCAGGGTCCTGTCCTTCCAAATTCCTGCCTCAACTTTCACACATGAGACTTGGCCAGTCTGTGACTGTTGAACTTGGGTCTAATTGTTTAGATACATCTGTCATGTAACTAGAAGGAATAAGAGATGTGTTCAGGGCAGGCCCAGAAGTCCTCTGATGCTCTGAAGACAATTTGAGCGAAAAGCTCTGGGCTCGTTGTTTCCTTCCTGCAAGCACCCTGGTGCAGTCCATAGTAGCCACCTCACCCTGCACTCCTCATGACCCTCTGGCCACCGTAAGGTGGCTGTTAGTGCATCTCCAAAACCCTGCCTCCTGCTGGCACTCAGACCTAGCATGAATAGCCCGCAATGTAATGAATCACAATGCCATTGTATGCCGATTACCGGTTCCCATTTTCTACTGGTAAAGAGTTCGGCTCTGAGTTTGAAGCGAATCCATCCCAGCTTATTGTTTATCAGAGTCTGTTTCCTAGGACCACTCCTGGTATCCAGTCCTGTATCAGCCAGGGTCCGGTCAGGAAGGTAGAGTGGATTTAATATTAGGAATTGGTTATAGAGATATTAGAATGCAGAAAGAACAAAAAGTAGATACCAAAGAAACCCAAATATTAGAGCTGCAGAGAGCAGCTAACTTTCTGCTCTGAGCTGCTTACCGAAGTGACAAATGCAGGAACTGGAAACAGGAAGGAATTCTCTGCCTCTCACATTCCCATCCCCTAGGGCCTCCCATCTATTGAACTTTACAGGAAGCCAGCTGGCAACGGAATCTGGTAAATACAGTTTGCTGAATTCCAGCTCCAGCCTGGCAGAACAGAATGAAGGAAGGTAGGCTTGGAACTGAGAATAGGAGGTAAATAACCAATCAATTCCTGCACCAAAACTTATCTAGGTAAATGGAGATATATTCCCTGAGAGAGGAAAATACAGAGGCAGTGGATTCCAGTTACATTGTAGCACAAGGAACTTTCTTAAACTTTGTGGCATTTGCCCATATAACAAGGGCATAATATATATTTATTGATTAATTAGACAAGAAAATAGCAATAGGGAACTGCTTTGGCCAGGAGCATAGGATAAAATAAATTAATTTTTAAATGCATTTTGTAGAAGAAGTTGTATCAGTTGCATCATTTGGTTGCGATTGAAAGAAAGCCTAATGCAAATGGGCTTATATTAAAAAAACAGAATGCATTGGCTAATGTCACTGAACAGCCAAAGGTGTGGGTGGGCACAGGGGTCTAACGATGACATCAGGATCCAGGTTCTCTCTACCGTCTCTCCCTTCTGCTTACTTTTTGTTGACCTATTGTCAAACACGACTTTGTATTCTCAACAATAGGCTCCTCTTAGGGGAAGTAAACTCCAAATAGCATGTTTTCCACTCAGTTCTGTTTGTCCTATAAAAATAGAATTCCATGTTAAAACAGAACAGCTACAAGAAGTACCAAGGAAGTGGGGCACGTGGGCAGCTCAGTGGGTGGGGCGCCTGAGAGGCTCAGTGGGTTAAAGCCTCTGCTTCGGCTCAGGCCATGATCTCAGGGTCCTGGGATTGAGCCCCCCATCGGGCTCTCTGCTCGGGGAGTCTGCTTCCCCCTCTCCCTCTGCCTTCCTCTCTGCCTATTTGTGATCTCTCTCTCTGTCAAATAAATAAATAAAATCTTAAAAAAAAAAAAAGGAGTACCAAGGAAGCAACTAATGCCCAGAATTTGGGGCTGCATAGATTGAACAGAACTATAACCAGGCTTAAAAATTTAAAAAAAAAAATTTTTTTAAATAAAGGAAAAAGAAAAAAGAGAAAAGAAATATAATCAGACTGCTGGTCAAATCAGGCAAAAACTTCCCAGTGTCTTGATCCCCTTTGCTTTAAAACTCAACACATGAAGTGCTCAGGTAACTTACAGGTAATTTAAAGTTTAAATCAAAACAAAATTTAAGGAGGCATTTTCAATCATAACATTGGCAAGTTCTTTTTTTTCTTTTAAGATTTTATTTATTTATTTGGTAGAAAAAGACAGCAAGAGAGGGAACACAAGCTAGGGGTGTGGGAGAGGGAGAAGCAGGCTCCCCGCTGAGCAGGGAGCCCCACTTGGGGCTCCATCCCAGGACCCTGGGATCATGACCTGAGCTGAAGGCAGATGCTTAACAACTGAGCCACCCAGGCGCCCCTGATAAATTCCTTTTAGTGATAACATACACTGCTCCAGAATATGTTGTTAAATTGGTAGACTCACCCTTGTTAGTGATCATATAAATCAGTACAATTTTTTTTGAGGTGTAGATCAGAGGCCATACAATTTGTCATACCATTTAAGTAATTATACTCTGTAAATCTGAAATAATCCAAAAAAATATACAAAGCTAAAGATATAGAGACATTCATTGCAAATATATATATAAATATGTGATTTTTAAAATAATACTTTATTTGACAGAGAGAGAGAGAGTGTGCACAAGAAGAGGGAGCAACAGGCAGAGGGAGAGGGAGAAGAAGGTTCCCCACAGAGCAGGGAACAAAATGTGAGACTCCATCCCAGGATCCTGGGATCATGATCTGAGCTGAAGGCTGCCTTACTGCCTGAGTTACGCAGGCGCCCTGAAATGTGTGATTTTTTTAAAAAAAGCTTTGCCATAATGTTGAGGAAAAAAAAAAGTATATAACTCTATACTCAGTTAAAGTTTAAAAAAAATTAACTAATGCTTGACTATGTATCAAGAACCATGTCAAGGTTTATACTTTTATTGTTTATTATTTATTTATTTTTATTTTATTTTTTCAGTGTTCCAAGATCCATATTTATCCACCACACCCAGTGCTCCATACTTTCACCCAAAAATACCATTCCAGGGATTTTTCTAAAGGAATCCACAGACTGAAGTAAAGTGTGTCTTATATGAAAAAATCTGCTACTTACAGTCTTATCTGGATGACCCCAAACTGGAAATAACCCGTCAAACGAAACAGAAGTGAGTTAGTCATAGTAATTGTATTTGGATTGTGAACTACTTATCTAGTCATAAAATGACAGTTAAAAAGATCATATGGGAATATGGGATAATTGTTATGATATAGTTTTCTCTATTTTACAAAAATTTTTGGTAATGTACAGGTAATGTACTTAAAAAAGTATTTTAAGTGCTCCCTTTGGCAACACCTACACTAAAACTGGAACGACAGAATGTTAGCATGGCCCGTGCACACACTTCCGTGAAGCACTCCACATTAAAATATAGATACATATCATGATACGGAAACCAGAGCTCCTTGTGCTTATTGGCCACTGAAACCCTGTGCTACTTGGAAATGGCAGTGATACTTCTGGCAGTGTGCTATTAGAAATACGACTATCTGTCATTTCTTTCAGAGATTTTGAGGAGAAGTATGATTTTACTTATATGTGGAATCTGAACAAAACAAATGAACAAACCAAGAGAAAGAGGCTCATAGTCACAGAGAACAAACTAGTGGTTGTGAGGGGAAGGGTGAGGGGGTGGGCAAAAGAGGTGAAGGGGAGGAAGAGGTATAAACTTCCAGTTATCAAATAAATAAGTCACAACATAGGGAACATTGTCAGTAGTATGGTAATAATTCTGTACGGTGGCAGACGGTGACTTGACTTATTATGGTGATCCTTTCATAATGTATGTATGTGTCGAATCACTATGTTGCGTACCTGAAACTAATAAATTTTATATATCAATGATACTTCAGTAAGAAAAAAAAGGGAGGTTACTTCCACAAAGTCCTGTTTTTAGCATGTTTGGGAAGAAAATCTAAAATCCTATATTCCTTCCTTTTTTCCTTCCTCCTCTCCTTTGCTGTCTCAACTGTGAAATTAGAATGGTAATAACAGTCTCCATCTCGGGGCGCCTGGGTGGCTCAGTGGGTTAAAGTCTCTGCCTTTGGCTCAGGTCATGGTGTCAGGGTCCTGGGATCAAGCCCCGCATCGGGCTCTCTGCTCAGCAGGGAGCCTGCTTCCTCCTGTCTCACTGCCTGCCTCTCTGCCTACTTGTGATCTCTCTCTGTCAAATAAATAAATAAAATCTTAAAAACAAAAACAAAAACAGTCTCTGTCAGTGTGGTGAGGTTATGGTCAATTTTTATTTTCTTTATATTCTTCCTGTATTTGGAAAGTTTTAAGAAACACATCTTACATTTTATTTGTTTGTTTAATTTGCCAGAGACACAGAGAGAACACAAGCAGGGGGAGCAGCAGGCTGAGGGGGAAGTAGGCTCCCCGCTGAGCAGGGAGCCCTATGTGGGGCTAGATCTCAGGACCCTGGGACCATGACCTGAGCCAAAGGAAGACCCTTAAACAACTGAGCCACCCAAGCATCCCAACATTTTACATTTTTAATCTGAAAAAAACAATAAAATCGATGTTTTGAGTTAAATTATTTCATTTAAATTTAAAAGATTTTTTTTTAATATTTTGAAATTTTAGGGGCACCTGGGTGGCTCAGTCACTGAAGCGTCTGCCTTCTGCTCGGGTCATGATCCCAGAGTCCTGAGATCCAGCCCCATGTAGGGCTCTCTGCTCAGTGAGGAGCCTGCTTCTCCCTCAGCCTGTGCCCTTCTTGCTTATGCTCTCTCTCTCTCAAGTAAATAAATCAAATAATTTTAGAGTTTCAGTGTCTATCTCTTGAAAATTAAAGTTTGCACGAATGCCAAATATTATAGGATTGGGGGCAACAATTTTATATAAGCACAGCCCCTGTGTTTTCCCTCATGTCAGGGGCACATTTTCACTCATGTTACGAGACGCTAAAAAGAAATTAAAAGAAAAGTTGACTAAGTGAAAGTGTGCAGAGGCACGAAGGTTGCCAGCATCCTGCCCGCTCAGTCAGGTGTGGCACCGGCCTCTGTGCACAGCGCGTGACCAGCCTGTGACAGAACGTGTGACACACACATGTGATGGGCCAGCGCCTCCCTTCTGCTTTACGTTGCACCCAGGGACTTGACCTCAGAAACCACCCTCCTGGGGGGCAGACAGGTCAGGGGTGGGGAGTGAGAGGGGTCTTTCCAAAACACAAACATTGTTTGAGTTCTTGTCTAAAAATGAAGAGAAGGGAAGAACAGTGAGTGTGAGGTGCTGGAATGTGACTTTTGGAAACCGTTTGGGGGAAATGCTGGTCCCACGGTCCCCAGCGCGCTCCCCCGAGAGGTGCAATGAAAAGTTCGAGCCCTGGAGTCCAGACTCTCTCACAATCTAGGAACCAAACTCAGGGTTACAGAAGGGAGGAGGGCGAGGGGGTGGGGTGACCGGGTGACAGGCATTAAGGAGGGCACGTGTGGTGATGAGCACTGGGTGTTACAGGCCACTAACGAAATGTTGAACACTAAAAAAGAAGAAAAGTTCAAGCCCAGGCTGGCAGATGTTGCACTTTTCTGAGTGTTCATCGTTGAGACTGGGGGTTCATTGGACTCCCCAATAACATCCTCTCCCTTTCAGGAATCTAGTGGGAAAGGCAACTGGTCTCGTCCCAGGGACCCATCAGAGTCCATGTTGGGGCTTAGAACCCCCCATCAGCACCATGTGAGCCGTGAGGGGCACACGGTCTCTATGAGATACCCCACACTTTCAGGGATTCTCAGGGGGCCAGAGAAATCCACATGGGAAAAATTGTAGAAAAAGCAAGGCCACCTGTTGCATGGAGCACTGGGTGTTATATACAAACAATGAATCATGGGACACTACACCAAAAACTAATGAGGTCCTGTATGGTGACTAACAAAACATGATAAAAAAAAAAAAGGCAAGGCCACATGCAGTTGTGTCTGATGAGAGGAAACAGACTATAAGACTCAGGGAATTGGAGTGAGTAGGAGGGAAAAGCACAAGACTGGGGAGGGAATGAGAAATACTGGGCCTGGAAGATTTTTAGTGACAAGTAAGGAATAGATCAGTAATGGTGGCAAGGCTGATATTCGGAAACTTCGCCGACCTGCCCAGCAGTGGCACTGGACCGAGGGCTGGAGGAGCATCCTGGAGGCTGGCTGTTAAGTGCTGGCCAGGGGGATATCTTCGGGACCTGGGGAAGCACCAGGATGGTCAGCAGGCGGGGGTTCGCTCAGGGTGCTTGAGACAGTGACTATTTTCTATCCAGATAGTTCTATCTAGTATCTGTATACTAGTGTTTTTTTGTTTTGTTTTGTTTTGTTTGGGTATACTAGTTCTAGCTAGTATTCAGTATCGACTGAAAATCAGCCCTGAATGAGGGCAAAATGTATAAGAACATGTAGTATTTGTTTTTGTATTTGATCTACCTGTCAGTCTATGTATCTGTCTTTCTGTCTGTCCACAAGAGACCAAAAACATAGGCAAAGGTGCAGACGTGGGTCTGAAAGCAGCTGTCACTCATCTTTCATTCAGTCCTTTTGCCTCTCAAACTCTCACAAACTCAGGGGCCCTGGGTGTTGGCAGCTGGGAACTCAGCTGAGGAGTCCGCCCAGAGCTGGAACTGTCACATGGGAATTGGGTCTCATGCCACAAGCCCCGATAGGCAGCCAAGTGGCAACAGGAGGAAACAAGTGAATCGTAACCTGAGTCTGGATCCGAGTCAGGCATCGGGGAGGCTGGTCTGACAGGGAGGGAGGGACAGATCAGAAATCCAATTATGGTGTTTTGACAGGAACTAATTTTTTTTTTCATGCCAAAAGAAATACATATATGTATTTATTTCCAAGTGGCTGTCAATGACCTACAAGTAATAATACTCAGGTTTGGGAAGGAAACAAATGGAGCCTGAACCAACTGGACTCGGCAGTAGTGATATTACCATCATTTCGATTTCCGTGGCGCGTTAAGATTTGCAAAGCATTTTCAAATATCTCGTTGAGCCGTACTGGCAGCTGGTAAAGCAAATGGTGCAAGCATTCTCGTCTTATTGCTAAGGCAAATCAGGTTTAGAGAAGGAAAGTAACTCGCCCATTTCTTTCTAACTAGAGTTACCAGTTAAGTAGCTCAAGGGGATGCCATAAACACGAACATCTTCATTTTTATCACAGCACGTACAAAGACTTGCATTGATATGCATATACATCAGTAATGTGGTTGGGAAAAGAGCTCAGACTGACAAAGCATCTATTTTAAAAAATTGTCTTTTTTTCTGCTTACCTCTGTCTTAATTAGCGACCCACAGGAGGACAAGAAGGTGAGCCTGTACTGTCTGAAGACTAATAAAGCAGGGAGAATAGTCAGTCAGGTAAGTGACAGTTTTCTAATTTAAAATCCCAGCTTGACTTAAGTCAGGACCAAGGAGATAGAGTATAAAGTCTTTCTTTTAGGTGTGTGGGCTCTGAAGATGGAAGAAGCTTGCTTTCATAGCAGTGAATGTGAAAAAATTCTTAGGACTTAATATAAAATAATGAGTGACGTCATACTCATAAACTACAAGTGTGCCATAACCACAAATGGGGGTTGAATTGAAATCCAACTGCTAAAAAGCTAAGAACTTCAGCACATCTGATAGCAGGATACTGTTTAGGACTGGGAACAAATAGTTTTGCTGTAACTTCTCTATCTAGACCAGCCTGCATCTAGAGTACTTTTTTTTCTCGACCCTACCTAACTGGGACATTGATTGATAGGAATAGATCTGGAGTGGGGCACCCAAAATAGTGATGGGGCTGGAAAACACTGTTGACTAGGAATCCTTAAAGGAGTTGGGTGTATCTCTCCTGGAGAAGAATTATCAAGGGAAGACGTGAAAGCCAAGTTCAAGAGGTACAAGTTACACTGAGGTGGAGTCTGATCTAGAACTGGCAAGAACTCACTAACAACCAGAGCTACTCACCAGAGTTCATCTCCCAGTTCTTGGAAATATTCTCACATCCTGGAACTACCTTCCCTAAGGAGGTAAACTCATAAGGTCTCCTTTTTATTCTAAGACCCTGTTCAAACTAGTCACTCAACCTCCTTCAGGGTCAGGGGGCAGTGGAGGGGTGTTGGGAGAATGAGATGGATTCCAGCTCTCCCCTCTCTGATGAATTGGTTCTGGGTGGGGAGCTTCACTTACGTTTCATGGTGATACCAAAGACCAGGATCTTCCATCAGCAGCATGAGTCTCAAGATCTTAACCTCAAATGAACTTTCCTCTACAAAGATATTCTAATCAATGTATCATCAAATGAGCTGTACCTCATTGGCACGGTTCCTTGAGAACTATATCAACTTGCCATAATCCTTTTTTTTTTTTTAAGATTTTATTTATTTATTTGACACAGAAAGAGATAAAGAAAGAGAGAGAGAGAGAGAGAGAACACAAGCAGGGGGAGAAGGAAAAGCAGGCTCTCCACGGAGCAGTGAACCCGACGCAGGACTCGATCCCAGAACGCTGGAATTATGACCTGAGCTGAAGGCAGACCCTTAACCGAATGAGCCACCCAGGCGCCCAGCCATACTCCTTTCTCAATATTGTTACTTCTTCCCTCTAAACTCTGTTTTTAAACTCAAACATCCCGTTTTCAACACTCCTTGTGTCTAGGAACAGAATGAGGCTAATGACACAAATGAGAAACGAATTAAAGAGTAGTCAATATCTGCCTTTTACCTGGAGGGTAACGTCAGGATTGAGGAAGCGCTGATGGCTTGGTTCTAGGGCAGTAGCCAGGAGTCCTGCTCCCTCAGACATCTGCATCCAGATAGGATCAGTCACCGGAGGCAAAGGAAGTGGTTGCATTTGGGTGTGTGAACAGTGATGCTGGGAAGTCCCTGCCCTTCCCCTACACCAACAATACCTGCATGTCTCCATCCTTCTGCCTGAACACTCACATTCCAAGATTATTTCCTTTAGGCCTCAAAGCCTTTTTGGACTTTAAGAAGGTCCTTGGGAGCTACTGATTAACTCAACCAAGGCGACATACTAGGAAGAAAGGGCCTTTTTTAGGAACTTGGGTCCAGGGCTCTCCTTGGAAGACGAAGTCATGGGAAAAACCACACTATTATCTTTTTCATTTATTTACCACGGATTTAGTGCTAAGCACTATATACCAGGCACCAGGGAGACAGAGATAATAAGACAACATTCTTGTCCTCAAGGGACTTGCAGACCATAGAAGTTGTCTTTCTGACCTTTTACATAGTTGTTTCCTGTATAAAAGGAAAGATATCGTAAGATGACTCAAATGGGGAAAGCAGTTGGGGTAAGTGTGGTTGGGCCTTTATCCTCCAGTCACGAAGCGGGTGGGGAGGGGTGGGCTAGAAACCACTGGTTTGGTTCAGTGGAGGGCAGTACACCCAGGGAGGGAACAGGGATCCTGGACGTACTCAGTTGGGGGGGGGGGCATGAATTTTTCCGTAGGATTTTGTTTTCGGGCGGTCCTTTACAGGATTAAGTAAGGAGCCACCACCGCCCTCCCTCCCACCCCCAGGGCAATACCAGTAAGGCTGAACAGCTAGAATTCCTCAGGACTTTCTTTTGGCGCCTCAGACAGAGGAAGACAGATGAGAGACGTAGCATGCTATAAAAGCAGACTTTTTGCCCCAAAACACTGGAGCATAATGAAACACTCTCCATCAGTACCAGCGACTGACATCTGCAGAGATACACCACCATGGAGGGGGGCGTGGCAGAAGCTCCTGGGAAAAGGGGGAAATGGAGAGCAATTTCATAAAGCTTCCTACCTGGGTTTATATGACCTTTTCCAACCCACCTTGAGACCTGTAGATAGAGGCTTGAGTCGAAGCTGCTCTGCTACTGATTAGGGACACACCCACAGGCCGGTCCCTGTCTGAGCCTGTTTCCTCATAGGTGAGATAACCAGTCTGCCCCCACAGCATTGTTGAGAGCAGTAAGGATAAGATACTGAGGTACCCACCCCCATTGGTATGTAGCCAAAAAGCCAAAGCCATTCCAGTTAGGATCTTGGTTTTACATTTATGTGATTAAACTAATTATTAAGGTTTTTTAAACTCCCCCCACTCCCCCCCTCCCCCCCCCGAAACAGTCAACCTCAAAGGTAAATTTAAAAATCTTCTTTCCGGGGAAAAAAAAAATCTAGTGACTTGGAAATAACAGCTTCTGTCTACCTCCACACCCCAACTTCCTATTTCCAGCAATTGAGATGTCATGAAATATTGGCCCCCAGTTTAAGCTGGGGCACCTCATTACATAGGGTGATTACTGTTAAGAGCTTATTTCCTGAAAATCCCAGGGTTTTCACTTTTTCGAGAAGGCTGGGTGAGCAAACTCTGTCGTCCCACCATATGGGTTTGGAGACAAATGACCATATCACTCATTAAGCTTTAGTTAGTTGGTGCACAAGTGAAAGTGAAGAAGAAAGGAACACACGGGGAAGTCTGCGGTGCTAAACGCTGTGTGGGCTGCTCGGCATCAATCATTAAATTTAACCCCTTCGAACACTTCGGTGAGATAGGGAGGATTATCCTCATTTTTCTGATGAGAAACGGAAGCTGAGAGTCCCATCCCCAAAGTAACATTTAAGTGGCAACTGGGGAATAGTCCTGGGGCCCAAATACATGACTCTCTAACTCAGAATTTTTTACACAAACCACAGAGGAAAATGTATGTTAGGGCTCGTCGAAGCAAGACATAATTAAGAAGTGCAATGCACCGGGAGATAGGCTCACTACTTCCAAGCACACGTAAGTGATTGTCCGTTGGACTCTCACTTCCAGTTGTAACTGAAACTGAAAAAGTCGCCTTTCAGACACTGGGCTCAAGTTCAGACACTTCCTCTCCACTCAGCCAATGGCCACAAAGGAAAAAGAAGTGGCGAAAGGTAGTTTCAGGCCCATCATCGGCAAACTCAACTAACCTCCCCTGGACGAGAGGAGTGGAGGGACCACATCTGTCCAACCCAGGACATCCAGCAGTTGCCTGGGAGACTGACACCAGTCCATTGTTTCCAAACACCCGTTGTGGTATTCGTCTGGCTCCAACACTTGAAGATGAAAAAACATCCTGCTTCCCAAGCAAAACTGTGTTTACGTGTAAAGGCCCATCTGTATTCTGCGGGTTGATATCCACCACCGTCCCTCTGGTCACTCTCCGGAGGCACTGGCTACACAGGTCTTTGCAGACCCAGGACCCTCTGGGAATCAACACAAAGGCGCAGACCACACTTGGAGAAGCACTGTTCCCACCTCACTCTGAATTACAACAGCCTGACCTCTGTTCCTTCTAAGATAAATCCCACCACTTGACCCTCCAGGTGGTCTCCACCTATCAGTTAATTACAGATTACTTTCTTCCTCTTTTGGTCTTTTTTTTTTTTCCTGTTTTAATTCAAGCAACCCAGAGGCCTGCCTAAAGCAGTCTTCAATGACTACAGATGTTCCAAAGGAAATAAGAGAGATGAAGAGCTCTAGATCGTATTTTCTTTTCAGCGACTCCGGTTACTCCTGTAACCAGGCACAACTGTTACTTTTTATCTTGAAAATTAAAGCTGCCTCTGGAGGCTCTGGGTAGGGCTTTGCTATTTGCATGTTTCTTCCCCTGCCTTCCCCTTTGGCTATCCCGCACCCACGGGTTCGGAGGAACCAGCTACCTGTGGGAAGGAGGTAGAGAGATCACGTAAGCAAAGCTACCAGCCCAGGGTAAGCACCTGGCTTGGCCTTTCTGCAGTCATATTGCACAATTCGATTTAAAAGCCAACACAAATACCACCCTACCACCAACCATACCTTTCCTTTGTCAACTCTGTATTATGGTAACATGATTTTCCATCACTGAGTGATGAGACTGTGATGACCTTAAGGGATTTCTCTGCTGAATTCCCAGAAAGAGTTTGGGGGAGTATTGCTTCTCTTTTGCTTCCCCTCCCCGAAGGTCCCTTCTGTGCACCTCAGACTTACTCTTCAACCCATTCTTCTTCTGAGTCTATGTTTCCCCGTATACCCCACTCTTAAACCTCAGTGGCCAAAACACAAAAACCAGAGCCAGTCCCTCCGCCAGTTGCAGTAATAACCTCCCACAGGTGCTGAAACATCATTTGAGCCTGGATTTTTTTTTCCCCTCAGAATTCCTCTTGGAGAAAAAGAATCAGGGCAGCCCCCACGCAGAGCACTGAACATAGAACAGAAACCCCAGAGCCTTCCAGCTGCAAGCATCCCTTCCCATGAGCCATCAGGGACTGGAAGGAGAAAAGTCTAGCGCAGGGATCTGTCAGGAGATCTGGAAGTGTGCAGAGAGCTCTGTAGTTACTAGGAATACGGAGATATCAGTGCCTGACAAACAGTAGGTGCTCAATATCTACTTTTAACAATTGAATGACTGCATGAATGAATGGGCAAAAGGGAAAAGGCAGAAGAGATGAGGAGGGCTGAGTACAGGTGACACTCGCCTTACTTTCCCCTAGGATCTTTCTTAGGGTTATTTCCGTTTTTTCCACTGGTTCCAGGTTGGTGCACAGATACCACCTCCAGGCTGAAGGCTTCTCGATGGCTCTGTCTTTCCAGCCTTACTTCTGGCTAGATTTAGGTGTCCACCTCCGCGCCGCCCAGGCGAAGGCTCAAGATAAAGCAAGCCTGAGTAGTAAGACAAAAGAGAAAAGGAAAAGGTGAGCCAAGAAGGCTGTACCCTCTTCCTTCTGTTTCAATTTGCTGGTGCTTCTGGGCAAGTTAAATGACTATGAACTGTAGTTACTATCACTGAGGCACCTATGTGAGAAATCCGCTGACGGTAGATTTGTGACATTGTAAAGGTAAACACCATAGGCAATATCTAGAGAATAAGCCTTCAAAACAAACCCTTAGTTCTTAGCAGCTCTTCCCTAAACCAGTGCTCCTCCGGCTTTAATGTGCCCTTGAGCCACTGGGGAACTCCACCGTATCATTAATGAAGTATACTTCACATACAATATTACATTACTTTCTGGTGCACAACATGGTGATTTGACACTTGTATATGTTGCAAAATGTTCACCTTCAGAAGCCAGTTACCATCTGTCACCATAGAAAGTTAATACAATGTTACTTTTTTTTTTTAAGATTTTATTTATTTATTTGAAAGAGAGAAAGAGATTACAAGTAGGCGGAGGCAGGCAGAAAGAGGGGAAAGCAGGCTCCCTGCTGAGCAGCGAGCCCAACGAGCCCAAGGAGCCCTCCCCCCAACCCTCCTCCCCCCAGGAATGCTCAACCTGTTCTGTATCTGTGAGTCCAGGTTTGGTTTGGTTTGGTTTGTTTAGGTCCCAGCTTAGATCATTTGCCAAAAGTGTATTCCAGCTTTAATTCTTGTCAAGCCTGCCCCTCCCTCATGCACCTGCTGAACACTCTGGACGTCATCAGGGACTTGCAGGCCCCAAATGTGCCAGGTTCTTCACACCTGTGTGGCTTTGTCCGTCTTCCCTCTGCTCTCCACCCCCCTCGTTGGATGAGCACCTTCATAGCTCGGCTCACGTGTAACCTCTCCCAGGGAACGCTAGGTATTAAATGTTCTTCAACTATTTGGTAGAATTCACCAGTGAAGCCGTCTTGGCCTGGACTTTTGTCCATTGGGGGATTTTTGATTACTGATTCAGCCTCCTTACTAGTCATCATTCTGTTCAGGTTTTTCTTTTTTCCTGATTCAGTCTTGAAAGCTTGTATGTTTCCAGGTGGTCCGATGTGTTGGCACAGCGGTCTCTTACCATCCTTTGTACTTCTCTGGTGTCAGTTGTAACTGCTCTTTCATTCCTGATTTTATTGGAGCCCTCTGTCTTTTCTCTTGGTGAGTCTAGCTATAAAGACTTCTTCTGTCAATTGTGTTCATCTTTCCAAAGAACCAGCTCTCGGTCGAGCTGATCTTTTCTATCATCTTCTTAGTCTCTATTTCATTTATTTCCATTCTGATCTTTGTTCTTTTCTTCCTTCTGCTAACTTTGGGTTTAATTTGTTCTTCATTTTCTTATTCCTTTAAGTTAGATTGTTAACTTATTATTAACAATCTAAAATTAGATTGTTTCTTTGAGACTTTTCTTGTTTCTTTTTTTTTTTTTAAGATTTTGCTTATTTATTTGACACAGAGAGAGACATCACAAGCAG
>CM053615.1:3500745-3558870 GCA_028646535.1 Procyon lotor | reverse complement strand
TTTTCTTGTTTCTTTTTTTTTTTTTTTAAGATTTTGCTTATTTATTTGACAAAGAGAGTGTCATCACAAGCAGGCGGAGAGGCAGGCAGAGAGCGAGGGGGAAGCAGGCTCCCTTCTGAGCAGAGAGCCCAACACTGGGCTCCATCCCAGGACCCTGGGATCATGGCCTGAGCTGAAGGCAGAGGCTTTAACCCACTGAGTAACCAGGCGCCCCAGATTTTTCTTGTTTCTTAAGGCAGGCTGGTATTGGGGCACCTGCGTGGCTCAGTCGTTAAGCGTCTGCCCTCACAGACAGATTGAGCCCCGCATTGGGCTCCCTGCTCGGGGGCGGCGGATGGGGACAGGCAGGGGGACGACCTGCTCCTCCCACTACCATTCCCTCTGCTTGTATTCCCTCTCTCGCTGTGTTTCTCTCTGTCAAATAAACAAAATCTTAAAAAAAAAAAAATTATGATGTAACCCAGATATAAAATACATTTAGCAACCGTTTGGGGGAAATAATTATTTTATAAAAAAAAAAAAAAAGGCAGACTGGTATTGCTATGAACTTCCCTCCTAGAAACTCTTTTGCTGCATCCCATAGATTTTAGTGTGTCATTTTTCTGTTTTCATTTATCTCTGGGTATTTTTTAATTTCTCCTTTTAATTTTTTTGATGACTCAGTGGTTGCTCAGGAGCACGGTGTTTAATCTTCACATATTTGTGGGTTTACCAGCTTCCTTTTTATAATTAATTTCTGGTTTCTCACCATTGTGGTTGGGAAAGATGCCTGACAAGATTTCAATCTTCTTGAATTTATTGAGACTTCTATTGTTTTGCTGAACAGGTGATCTATCCTGGAAACTATTCCACGTGTAGTTGAGAATGTAAATTCTGCTGCTTTGGAATGGAATGTTCTTTATGTACCTATTAAGTCCAGCTGGTCTGGACTCAGCAGGGAGCCTGCTTCCCCCTCTCTCTCTGCCTTCCTTTCTGCTTACTTGTGATCTCTCTCCTCTCTGTCAAATAAATAAATAAAATCTTAAAAAAATAAAGATAAAGGGAGTCCATAATGGGTGGTGGTCATAAAAAATGGGGAAATTGATCGTTCAGAATATTCCAAGTGTGAAATTGACACTGGAATATTCACTTAATGTCAAAGTTAGAAAGAGAGGAGCTGAGAATTATTTTTAAAATACATATATATGGATATATATGTGCCCTTTCTCGCTCCCCCTCCCTCTTCTCCTCAAGGTCTCTGAGGTTTGGTTTTCTGTTTTTTGGTTTTTGGGTTGGTTTTTTGTGTGTGTGTATTTTTTTGGTTTTTGGTTTTTCACTTTTTAAAGTTCTTTTTATTTTTTGCCGCTCTGTCTCAGTAGGTTTTAGTGTCTTGCCCTCCAATTCACCGGTCTGTTCTGTTTCATCCAGTCTGCTGTGTTCAGTTATTGTGTTCTCCAGCCCTGTGACTGTTACTTGTTGTTTTCTTCTCTTTTCCTGTCCTTCTTTTTTTTTTTTTTAAAGATTTTTTTTATTTATTTGACAGAGAGAAACACAGCGAGAGAGGGAACACAAGCAAGGGGAGTGGTAGCGGGAGAAGCAGGCTTCCTGCCGAGCAAGGAGCCCGATGTCGGGCTCGATCCCAGGACCCCGGGATCATGACCTGGGCCGAAGGCAGACGCTTAACGACTGAGCCACCCAGGTGCCCCTCTTTTCCTGTCCTTCTTGAAGTTCTTGCTCTGTTCACCCCTTCTCTTGAGCTCAGAAAGCACTGTTCTAACTATTACTTGGAATCTTTATTAGGTACACTACTCAGACCCCTATCAGTAAGGTCTTTTTCTGAGGTTTGGTCTTTCCCTCTCATTCAGAACGACTTCTCTGTTTCCTCATTTTGCTTGATGCTGTGTTTCTACGGACGAGGCAGAACAGCTACCTCTTTCAGTGTTGAAGGAACAGCCTTGTGGAGGTGATGAAACTTCCCATTCACCCTTGTCCTAGTTCTCAGTTGTCTCCTGAACCTTTATGATTATCTAAGGGCCTGGTTTATTCTTGATAAGTCCCCGTTGTTAAGGGTGTTCCAAGGCCTATCAGTGTTGCAAGGAGAGGAATCTCACTAGCAGCCCATTTCAGGCTGACTGGAAGTCAGATCCACAGATGCAGAAGCTTTTGAATTATGCGGAATGAACAGTCCTGTGGGCTACAGTTGTTAAGCCCTTCTGGCCTCCAGCTTGGGAGCTCTGGATGTGTCCCTGGGCAACAGTTTCAAAAACCAGGGCTCCAGGTGAATGAAGGAACTCCTTCCTGTGTGGTCTTACCAAACTGTCACAGGGCCAAGGGGCAGTGTGAGGATGGTGTCTCCAGAGACATTTTCTGGGAACACCTCCACAGCCCCTAGCCATGTGGCAGCCCCAAAGCCTGTCTCTCAGACTGAAGCTCCAGGATAAGAAAACGGGCCTTTTTCACAGGAAGACGGGGGTGCATTTCAGTAAGCTGTCTGTGCAGTGCCCTGGCCCTGATAGTTTTAGCTCAGGATCCTCGCCCGCCACCCCCACCCATTGGCCATCATGGCCAGGTGAACAAGGGGCAGCCTCTGTGTGGTTGGTGGGGCCCTGCCGGCTTTAGCAGGGCAGCTGGAAAGTGTACACTGACACCTCTGCCTTCGGAGAGACTCGACTGTCCCTGCTGCCCAGCAGATGCCCCTGGACCTGCAGATGAATCTCCTTTAAGTACAGCCTAGAGGAATTTCAAACTGGTGCTTTTGGGCTGGATCCTGGGTGACTGAGCCCACACATAAGCCATTTGAAAGGAGTCCCTCCTTTTTCTAGAGTACTTTGGGTCCCCATTGGTTTGGGGAGCTCATCTCTCTGGCACAGATCCCAAGAGTTGGGGTACCTGATGGGAGGTACCAACCCTTGTTCCTCCAAGAGAAGCACCAGACAGGTGAGATTCCCCCCCATTGGATGTCCCCACACTGGAGCCAGTGTGTTGTTTGTTTGGTTTTTTTTGTTGTGTTGTTTTTTTGTTTTTTTGTCAAGACCATATCTCTGTCTCTCTATCCATCTTGATGTTGCCCTTTTATCCTTTGTTGTGGGGAACAGTTCAGTAGGGAATTTTCAGACCAATTTCAGAGGGAAAGGAGGTGAGCTCAGAATCTTCCTACACAGTCACCCAGAAACCCACCTCCCCAAAGAGCTGATTAAAATGCAGGTCCTGATTCAGTAGGTTGGGTGGGACCCAGGATTCTGCACTCCTGACAGTGTGTCTGGTGACGCCAAAGCTGCCTTAGGGAGAACCAGACTTTGGGTAGCAAGGGTCTAGAGTTTAGGTCCCAGCTTAGATCATTGCCAAAGTGTCTTCCAGCTTCAATTCTTGTCAAGTATCTCTCACACACCTGCTGAACACCCTAGGCATCATCAGGTCTTAGACCTGTGCCTAAGTTCTTAGACCTGTGTCATTTTGTGCATCTCCCCTCTGCCCATCACCCCCCTTCACTGGATGAGCTCCTTCACAGCTCAACTTACATGTAAGTCTTCCATGGAGCCTTCCCCAACTGTCCAACCTACCGGGCAGTCAAGTCCTCTCTCCTCTGTGCTCATCGCACTGTACCATAATATACTGTTTACATGTCCTTGGTCATAGTATAGGGCTGCTCAGGTTATGCCCTACACAGGGGTCCTTGGCCAAGGAGGCAAAAAGGGGCCAAAATCCATTCTGTTCCCCACTTATTATCCCTGAGTCCTGGCACAGAGCTACCTCCACCAAGAGGAAGGGCTGACTTTTCCAGATCTCCTAAAGGGGCTGATGGTCTTTTCTACCAAATGTGGGGTCTCATTCATCTCTCAGTTTCTATCTCCTGGCACAGTGCCTGTCATGGCTCAGTGGTCAGTAACATGTTTGTTGAATGAAGGAATGATGAGAGAAAGAAATGAAGAGCTACAGAGAGCAAAGCTTCATTCAGTCCTAATGGTAAATCAGCTGAACTGTGAGCAAGAGATCTGGGAATTTGCTAATATGCCGCTGGAAAGGCCAGGTCCTCCAAGTCCCATCTTACTGAAAGGATTATAATAGGTATTAGTGAAAAGAAATGGAAAGGCCGCCGTCAGCACCTGTAGAAAACTCATCAGAAAGAGCAAAGAAACAGGCTGCCCACAAGCAGTCCTGACTTGTAATGTCTTTTCGGGGAAGATGAGGGAGACTCCAAAGATATTGTTTGCTCATAAGCTTCAGAAGCTATTGGAAGCAGCCGTTTTTACAGCAAAAACATCCTGAGGACAGGAAGAGGTGATGGCAAAACCATGAATTCACTTAGAGGGGCTGAAGTCAGAAACAGAGGTGAAGGTCCCAACTTGTAAAAGTGAGTCTCCTCTGACCCTGATGGCTCTGGGCTTTGTGGGGAAGGTCCAATCAGGACAAAGGAACATCTCCATGCAGTCTTTTCAGAGGGGGCTTCCTTTGATCTGCTTTGCGAGAGCGCCTCCATTATTTCCACGTGAGCATTGCTCTAACAAGACTGAGTCACACAGACTCAGGTATCTTCCTGGGATCATGTGACGCTCTGTGAAATGAAGTCAGTGCTGGACTTGCAGCAAACTCACAGCAGCCACTGCTGATAAAAGAAGGAAGGGTGAGGGCCTAAGAATTCTTGGTCAACATACCCAGAATCTCACTTTGGAATGGCACAAGAGATTCCTCTGGGAGACATACTGAAACCTTGCAGAAACCCAACCTGGACTTAGCCTCTTACATCACCTTCTTCTCGTTCAGGCCAGTTTCTGAAGATACAAGCATGGTTCTGGAATAAGGGGAACTGAGAATCTTTACGATAGGCTATCATGTGACTTCAAGATAACATGTTGTTCAAAACAAAACCTAAATTCAACACACACACACACACACACACACACACACACACACACACACGAGAGAGAGAGGGAGAGAGAGAGAGAGAGAGGGAAAGGAACATGGGGTTAAATCCCCATTTACTCTTAACAGAATTTAATCCCAGATTTCCTTGCCTCCAGCCAGTGTGGCAAATAATCAGAAAGAGGGAGACAGCTCTTTGGGCCGTATCTTTTCCTCCAAAGGACTCTCTGTTCTTATTATCTAGGATGAACTTTGTGATCAGATGACATATAGTAACTGTCAAGAAGAATAGAGATAAGGCCTTTCCAACATATCACCACCCTAACACTTAACACTAAAACCTGCCCAACAACATAGAGCTATTCTTGAGGCAAGAACTGAGTGCATACAGTTTCCTCTTTTTAAGGCAATAAAAAATGCTGAGTTCATTTACTAAATTCCCTGTGTCGTTTCCAGAAAGAAGGCAGGCTAGTTAATTTCTTGTTTTACTTTCCTAAGAAACTAAGCCATGTTGCAAATGTTAATTTTTTTAAAAGACGGTTTTCAGTTCTTAAAAAATACATGCTCATTTTAGAAAAATGTGGAAATCATCCGAGAGTTCAAAAAAGAAAGGTCCCTCTGAATGCCAGCAACTAACACAACCTTACCCATATCTTGCTGAGGCTTTTCAAAAGTCAGAGAGAAAATCAGCATAGGAAAAGCTACATTCACATATTCACTAAGTGGATGAGATGCAGGCTATGTTCTTAAATTCGGGGGAGCAGTGCAATTGTGGAAGTAAACTAATCTGGAAATGTTAGATGTCAGATTCACAATTTAAGACACCATGTGACTATTGATCATAACTTCCCCTGGATAAGAATGCACATTTCCTGATCTGTAACATCAGATCAGGGTGTTTTAAAACAACAGGAAAGGTTTGGACACACTTGTGTGCTATCTCTACAATTTGAGGGAAAGCTGAAAGAGCCTTTCAGACACTGAGATATCTCTTAGGGTTGGCGTGCACACATACACACACTCACACACAAAGAAAAATTTTCTTTTGGGAGAAGTTAGAGAAATCCCGACACATTATTTATCAGGCACAGCACCTGTATCCTTTTGAAAATGATTGACTCTGGCTATTTTATTACTTATAAGATATTTCTTCTGAGCGTACACAACATTTTCCCTTCTTAACTTAGCTCTTCTTTCTTGGCTTCTTTACCTGGTTGTCAGAAGAAATCCGAAGTGATCTCACTCCTTTGGGCATCTCACAGTAGACGGCTGAATGTCCTACTCGTGATCCTGGAATTGCCTTGAGGCTGAGTTCTGGAGCTTCGAACTTTGACTTAAACACCCAAACTGTTTGTGTCAGTACGTGTGGCTTGGCCTCGCGGCGAGGACAATCACCAAGCCTTCCTGCGCGTCAGGCACTGACTGCTTTACAAGTACCAACTCCTAAAATCCTCATCATTAAATCCTCGTAAACTTCCCACGAGCTGGACGCCATATCTCCCTATTCCACATATGAGGGACACAGAGTGGTTTGCCCAAAGTTGCAGGGCTGAGAACTGGCAAAGCCGGAATAGAACCAGGCAGCCCAGGTCTGTCTGTCAGCAGCCAGAACACTCCAAAGCCTCATCTCGGTCCATTTTCCCTACTGGAAAATTACATTGATTCCTTCTGTCTACCTCCATCCCTCAACGTGTCCCTTTGAGTGACTGAACGTGAAGTTCAGGAGAGCTGCATCCTCGAACCACCCCTTTTCTTGAGGTCCTTGGGAGAAGCCACCTGCTCGCCCGTGAAGCCTTGGGCACTCCCCGTCCATTGGGGCATAATGGAGACCAACACTCTGCCCGCACTACTGGGTGAGTTTTCTTGTTCATTTAGCGTGAAGAGTCTCTCAGGTTGAGGGATCGCTGCCCCGTCCCTCCTCAGCCACCAGCTCCACAAGAGAAGGTTTCCTGGGTGTCAGTTTCACGTGATCGGCGTCATAGACCGATCAAGTGCTCCTGAGAGCACAGCTTCTTGCCTCGGCTTTACTGCTCAGTGCAATTCATCTCCGAGAAGGATTTCAAGAAATGAGCATGAGTGATCAAAACTTTGTTGCTTGACATGCATAAACCCCACCCGCTTTCATTTTCTCAGCTGGGAGCATAACCAACAGGACTCAGGCAAAACCAGAGACCCTGAACGTGCCATAGGAACACGGCTGTTCTTGGATGAGACCACACAAAACCCTGGGACGGCAGAGCCGGAATGGAAGTTCAACATCGTCCTCCTACTTTTTACAGAGAAGGAAACTGAGACCCATGGTCGTGATAACACAACTCATTTGTGGCTTTAAAAATACAAATCTCCCTGTTGGTTTATTTTCTTTTTAAAAAGAAAAGAACAGGGATTAATTAGCCTGTCTGGCCTTCTAGAAATGGCTCATGGAATCAGGCTCATGACATGATGTCAGCACTCTAATTGTCTTATATGGAGGAAACTACAGTTACCACACCAACCCCAAAATGGGTCATCTCAGACCCTCGGGTTTACCCAGGGCCATGACAATGGACAAATGCCTAGACTTTGGTCCCTTAGCTATGGTGCCACTCACTACCCATCTCTGGCATCAGTTGGTCGCTGTGACCTTGGCAAGCTGCAGATATGCTGCAGCAAGGGTCCTCTCTTAATCACGGGTCTGCTACTAGGAATTCTTTATTTTTTTTAAAGATTTTTGTTCATTTATCTATTAGAGAGAGAGAGAGCACAAGCAGGGGGAGCAACAGAGGGAGAGGGAGGAGCGGGGCTCGATCCCAGGACCCTGAGATCATGATCTGAGTCGAAGGCAGACACTTAACCTACTGAGCCACTCAGGCGCCCCCTGCCACTAGGGATTCTTGGCACTGTTTTCAGGGTCCAGGTGTTCAGGGAGGGTCATCACAGGCACCCCTCGGGACTCCCCCGCCCAGAGGTCTCATCCTATGTGAGCGTTGTGCAGAAGTACAAGTAGATCCCCAACTCTCACAGAACCTGCCATGAGTCCGCTTCCTCCCATTTCCTATTCCTGCCAGTCTCAGACATTCTCCCTCCTCCTGAGCAGCAGGCTACCTCTTTTCCTCTTCGCCTGCCAACCCCAGTTCTTATCATCCCAGAAACTTTCTAAAGCAGGGGTGATAACACATCCCTGAGGCTGGAAAGCCCTGACCTCCAAGACACCTCCAAGCCTGGGTTTGTATTCTTCCTTCCATTCACGAGGAGGCTAGAAAACCACATCTCTGTTATCCTGAACGCATTGTCTGTGTAATTGTATGTTTAATGTCTGACTTGCTCTGGATTACAAGTTTCATGAATTAAGGAACAGGACTAGGTTAAGGTCAGGACGAGTGGTTCGTAGAAATAACAAGAGTCTCATTGAAGGTTAGTCTCAGAGGAGACAGAAAGGGATAGAATGACACTGAAAACTATTGAGAAGAATACATTTACAGGGCTTGCTAACAAATTTGCCATGAAAGATGTAAAAGGCAGCAGTCAAGGATCATTCTGAGATTTTTTAAATTGACCCACCCAGGGGCGTCTGGGTGACGGGATTGAGCCTCTGCCTTCAGCTCAGGTCATGACCTCAGGGTCCTGGGATCGAGCCCCACATCGGGCTCTCTGATCAGCGGGGAACCTGCTTCCCCCTCTCTCTCTCTGCCTGCCTTTCTGCCTTCTTATGATCTCTTTCTCTCTGTCAAGTCAATAAATTTTTTTTTTTTTTTAATTTTTATTTATTTGACAGAGAGAAACACAGCGAGAGAGGGAACACAAGCAGAGGGAATGGTAGCGGGAGAAGCAGGCTTCCTGCAGAGGAGAGAGCCCGATGCGGGGCTCGATCCCAGGACCCTGGGATCATGACCTGGGCCGAAGGCAGACGCTTAACGACTGAGCCACCCAGGCACCCCCAAGTCAATAAATTTTTAAAAAATCTTTAAATTGACCCACCCGAATGTGCTGTGGGACAGTGAGAGGAAGACGGGGCTTGGTAAAGGGTGGCAGGTACAGGAGCTCTTGGGAACAGTGAGTCTGGTTTGAAAACTGGAAGATACTCAGGAAGGTTGTCCTGCAGCCGATAGATTTGTGGGTCTCACTGTTTTAAGTACATGTGAGCAAAAAAATCAAAATGAAATTGCAAAGTGGGCAAGGTTATCTTTAGAAACTCTCTTCTCTTTGAGGACCCATTTCAGGTCCGCAGTTCCCTAATATTTTGCTGATCCTCACCCACATCTGCTCTCCAGAAGCAATCTGACCAGGGCACGTGAGTGGCTCAGGCAGTTAAGCAACCAACCCTTGATTTCAGCTCAGGTCCTGATCTCGGGGTTGTGAGTTCAAGCCCTGCATTGGGCTCCAAGCTGGGCATGAATCGACTTAAAAAAAAAAAAACAAGGGCGCTCTGATCTTGTCAGGTGATCTCAGTTTAAAAGCTTAACTACTGATGAGACACAATGCGCTCGCTCTCTCGTGTTGGGCTTGGACGCTAATGTGGAAGCATAGCCTCAACTCAGAGGAATGATAATAACACCGCTCATCAGAGGCTTTATTGCAGCTCTTTGTACGTGCCTGGCGCTGCTCCAAGCACAGATGCTCTTTCCAGCACCATAAGGTAGGAAGCATTTTATGGATGGGAAAACTGAGAACTTGGGATGCTAAGTGACCTGTTCAGTGTCACACTGCCAAGTCATAATGAAGCAGGAAACATCCCCTACCGTGGTGACTCCACAGCCTGTTCTTGGAACCGCTCTCCTGGGAATGAAAGCATAAGCGAAGAGATTTAGGAAGAGTTGAACTGTGTAGGGAACTGGGTGTTTGGTTGGGGGACACTCAGCAAAATTCAGATTCCAAGTGCGGGAGACTCTAGTCTCATCCTGCTAACTGGTGACAGGGATGACATGGGCTCTGCCCAGAACTAACCCCAGACGATTCATCTCTTTCTGTTTCATTTTCCTTATATATAAAAGGAGAAACAACCCAGGCATGAGGTTATTCCTTATGGCAACGTTTGTAATAGCAAATAGCTGGAAATGACTTAAATGTCTCTTGAGAGACACGTATGGCTCTCATGACTGTAAACCCATAAAATGGGATATAATGTGGCCATAAAAAAGAAGCAAGGGAGATCTCTATCTACTGCTAAAGAGTGAGTTCCAGAATGTATTTTTTACACACACACACACACACAAACTATGGTGCAGAACTAGGTATATCATACGGTACAATTTGAATAAGTAAGGGTAATAAGAATATATAGATTTCTTTATATTTGTCCATGTCAGCATAGGGAACCAATAGAATTGGCTGCTTCAGGAGGACAGGGTGGATGGGGAACAGAGAGACAGGAGGAGGGAACCTGTCCCAGTCATGGACCCAACAGAGGAGGGTGCCATGCCCGCCCTGGGCTAGCTACAGATGGGAATCATTACCATGCCTAGGCCCCAAGGGATAAGGGAGTAAGGGGTCACCTGAACTCAGAGAGAGAGAGAGAGCTGTAGGTACAGAAGGAGCCCCTGGACAGTTGCTGGAACCCTCCCTAGATGCACCCACAGCCCAGCAGGGAAGGAGCTGGGGAGATCAATACCCTGACCCCATTCTCCTGCCATCAACTCTGTTTTCAGTGCTGTCCTGGGAAAACCCTACAAGAAGCCCAAGGTCAGAGAACATGGTCAAGGCACCCCTAGAGACGAGCGTTGTCCTGGGGCTCGAGGCGGGTGGTCGGTGGATCTAGAGAGCGGACAGAATATCTACCACAGAGACTGTACAGCCTTTTCACCGTGTACATTTGTACACGGTGTACATGAATGCACAACTTATTTGAAAAGTAGTTGTACATGTTTGTGTACAGTGTTACATGCACACACAAGGAAATTTAAAAATAAAACATGAAAGGAAGGGTTAGGGCAGATGGTCTCTGAGCCTCTCCCTCCCTTCTAACTCTGTTTCTTTGAAATCACACCCCATAGCTCCATCTAGTGTCCAAATGGTGCCTCACTGTTCTGAGCACAGGGTCCACTTAGGGTAATCCTGGCGCAAGTCAGGCTCTCTGCCCCCAGTCACGGGCTGCCGGGATCAGTTTTCACTGTGAATTATACTCACTTGGTAAATGATCAGATCCACTAAAAGTAGAGAATACTTACTTTGGGACACAGAATATTTGTTGTTTTTTTTCTTTTAGATCGTGGAAATATACTTAAATTCAATTTTGAATTAAGTAGTTTTGATGTTTTCCCATACTTCAAATTGTTAAATAAACTTAGAGGTAAGCAGCATGTGATCGAAGACTGTAAATCTTCCATAAGCCCACTTTTGAGCTTGTCATTCCCCTCTTCATATTCCTTACTGCAACATATCTCAACCCTGGCTTCCAAATACCCCTGGGAAGTATCAGCAAGCTCCTACTGATGCCTCCAGCTTTGGTTTTCTTTTTCAACATCCCTTCGGCTATTGGGGCCTTTACTGGTTCCATACAAATTTTAGGAGTGTTTGTTCCAGCTCTCTGAAAAATATTGATGGTATTTTTTTAATTATTATATTTATTTATTTTAGAGAGAGAGAGCTCGAGTACAGCAGGCAGAGTAGCAAACAGAGGGAGAGGGAGAAGCAGGCTCCCTGCTGAGTAAGGAGCCTGACATGCAGTTCAGTCAGGACCCTGGGATCATGACCTGAGCTGAAGGCAGTTGCTTAATCAGCTGAGCTACCCAGGCGCCCCTGATAGGGATCCAATTGGATGTGTTGATTGTTTTGGGTAGCATAGTTATTTTAACAATATTTGTTCTTCCAGTCCACGAGCATGGAATGTTTTTCCATTTCTTCCTCAATTTGTCTTCCTCAATTTCATTCACAAATGTTTTATAGTTTCCAAAATACAGATCTTCTACCTCTTTGCTTAGGTTTATTTCTAGGTATCTTAAGACTTTTGGGGCAATTGTAAATGGGATCTATTCCCTGATTTCTCTTTCTCCTGCCTCATTGTTAGTGTATAGAAATGCAACTGACTTCTGTGCATTGATTTTGTATCCTGCAACTTTGCTGAATTCTTGCATGAGTCCTAGTAATTTTTCGATGGAGTCCTTTGGGTTTTCTACAAAGAGTATCATGTTGTCTACTAAGAGTGAAAATTTGATTTCTCTGCTAATCTGGATGTCTTTTACTACTACTACTACTACTACTACTACTACTACTACTACTACTACTACTACTTCCTCTTCCTCTTCCTCTTCCTCTTCCTCTCCTTCTCCTCCTCCTCCTCCTCCTCCATCTTCTTTTTGTCTGATTGCGAAGGCTAGGACCTCCAGTACTGTGTTGAACAACAGTGGTGACAGTGGACATCCCTGTCATGTTCCTGACCTTAGGGGAAAAGCTCTCAGTTTTTCCCTGTTGAGGTTGATATTGGCTGTGGGGTTTTTATATGTGGCTTTTATGATATTGAGGTATATTCCTTCTACGCTGCAGAGAGTTTTTATCAAAAAGGATGCTGTATTTTATCAAGCTTTTTCTGCATCTCTTGAGAGGATTACATGTTTAATGTGGTGAATCACAGTGATTTATTTGTGGATGTTGAACCACCCTTGCAGCCCAGGAATAAATCCCACTTGGTCATGGTGAATAGTCCTTTTAATGTACTGTTGGATCCTACTAGCTAGTATTTTACTGAGAATTTTTGCATCCGTGTTCATCAGATATATTGGTCTGTAATTCTCTATTTTGGTGAGGTCTTTGTCTAATCTTGGGATCGAGGTCTGTAATTCTTTTTCATGAGTTCTTTTTTGTTTGTTTGTTTGTTTGTTTGTTTTAAAGATTTTATTTATTTGAGAGAGAGAGAGAACATACAATCAGGGGGAGTGGCAGGCAGAGGGAGAAGCAGGCTCCCCATTGAGCAGGGAGCCAAATGCAGGACTCCATCCCAGGACTCTGAGATCAAGACCTGAGCCAAAAGTAGACGCTTAACTGACTGAGCCACCCAGGCACCCTTTTTTTAGTTTGTCCTTTGTCCCAATTTGGTTGCAACTTAATGCTGGCTTCCTAGACTGAGTTTGAAAGTTTTCCTTCTATTTCTAGTTTTTGAAACAGCCTCAGAAGAATAGGTTTTAATTCTTCTTTAAATGTTTGGTAGAATTCCACTGGGAAGCCATCTGGCCCTGGACTCATTTGTCGAGAGATTTTGATTACTGCTTCAATTTCTTTGCTGGTTGTCTGTTCAGGTTTTCTGTTTCTTCCTATTTCCATTTTGTTAGTTTATATGTTTCTAGGGATTCATCCATTTCTTCCAGATTGCCTAATTTGTTGGTATATAATTGTTCATAATTTATTCTTATAATTGTTTGTATTTCTGTGGTGTTGGTTGTGTTCTTTCCTCTTTCATTCATAATTTTATTTATTTGGGTTCTTTCTCTTTTCTTTTTAATAAGTCTGGCTAGGGGTTTATCGATCTTATTAATTCTGTCAAAGACCAGCTCCTAGTTTTGTTGATCTGCTCTACTGGGTTTTTGTTTTTTTTAAATTTCTATATCATTGATTTTTTGCTCTAATCTTTATTATTTCTCTTCTCATGCTGGATTGAGGCTTTATTTATTGTTCTTTCTCCAGCTTTTTTAGGTATAAAATTAGATTATGTATTTAAGACTTCTCTTGCTTCTTGAGAAAGTCCTGTATTGCTATATAGTTCCTTCCTAGGACCACCTTTGCTACATTCCAAAGATTCTGAACTGTCATGTTTTCATTTTCATTTGCTTCCATGTATTTTTTTAAATTCTTTAATTTCCTGGTTGACCCATTCATTCTTTAGGAGGATGCTCTTTAACCTCCATGTGTTTGTGTTCCTTCCAAATTTTTTCTTGTGGTTGACTTCAAGTTTTAAAGCTTTGCGGTCCAAAAATATTCAGGGTGTAATCTCAATCTTTTTGCACCAGTTGAGACCTGATTTGTGACCCAGTATGTGACCTATTCTGGAGAATGTTCCATGTGCATTCGAGAAGAATATGTATTCTGCTGCTTTAGATGAAATGCTCTGAATATATCTGTGATCTCCATCTGGTTCAATATGTCATTCAAAGCCCTCGTTTCCTTGTTGATCTTTTACTTCAATGATCTGTCCATTGCTGTGACTTGGGTGTTAAAGTCTCCTACTATTATTGTATTATTATCCATGTGTTTCTTTAATTTTGTTATTAACTGGCTTATATATTTGGCTGCTCCCAAGTTAGGTACATTAATATTTACAATTGTTAGATCTTCTTGTTGAATAGACTATTTTATTATGATATTGTGTCCTTCTTCATCTCTTATTATAGTCTTTGGTTTACAATTTAGTTTGTCTGATATAAGAATGGCTACTCCAACTCTCTTTTGATGTCCATTGGCATAATAATTGGTTCTCCACCCCGTCACTTTCAAACTGGAGGCATCTTTGGGTGTAAAATGAGTCTCTTATAAGCAGCATTTTGATGGGTCTTGGGGTTTTTTTAAATCCATTTTGATGACCTATGTCTTTTGATTGGAGCATGTAGTCCACTTATATTCAGAGTAATTATTGAAAGATTGTAAAGTCACTGTTTCTGTAGATAGTCTCTGTTCCTTTCTGGTCTTTGTTACTTTTGGGCTCTCCCTTTGCTCAATGGATCCCCTTTACTATTTCTTGCAGGGCTGGTTTAGTTTTCACAAAGTCCTTTAGTTTTTGTTTGTCCTGGAAACTCTTTATCTCTCCTTCTATTATGAATGACAGCCTTTCTGGATAAAATATTCTTGGCTGCATATTTTAGAACATTGAATATATCATGTTAGTCCTCTCTAGCCTCCAGCCTTATGTTTCTATCCTTGTAGGTTAAGAACCTCTTATTCCGGGGCACCTGGGTGGCTCAGTCATTAAGCGTCTGCCTTCGGCTCAGGTCATGATCCCAGAGTCCTGGGATCGAGCCCTGCATCGGGCTCCCTGCTCTTCAGGAAGCCTGCTTCTCCCGCTTCCATCCCCTCTGCTTGTGCTCCCTCTCTCGCTGTGTTTTTCTCTGTCAAATAAATAAAATCTTTAAAAAAATAAAATAAAAAAAAAAAACCTCTTATTCCAAGCTGCTTCCATAATTTTCTCTCTGAAATTTCCAAGCTTCACTATTATATGTCAAGGTGTTGACCTACTTTTTTTTTTTTTTTTTTGAGGGAGGTTTCTCTGTGTCACCTGGATTTGAATGCCTATTTCCTTCCCTCAGATTAGGGAAGTTCTCAGCTATAATTTTTTTCAGATAAACATTCTGTCCCTCTCTCCTGCTCTTCATCTTCCAGATATTATTTTATTATCCAGATATTATTTTGCTTTATGAAATCTCTGAGTTCTCTAAGTCTCCTTCGGTGATCCAGTAGTTACCTCTCTTTCTTCTTTTCCACTTCCTTATTTTCCATCATTTTATCTTCTCTATCACTGACTCTCTTCTGCCTCATTTATCCTCACTTTCAGTGCTTCCATTTGGGACTGCATCTTGGTAATAGTCCCCAGAGTGGGTTGTAAGGATATAAGTGGGGTAAGCAAGGACAAGCTGGAACCCACAAGGATAGACTGGACTCTGCATTAGCCTCTCACCACTTCCAAAGTGGTATATTCATCATGGACTTAAACATGCACTCGACCCAAGAGCTGAAGCTGAAGCACATCCTAAAGGAGTCAGAGGAACCATGACAAACCTCCTCAGCCTGAGGAAATATGGCTGCTCATTTACTTCCATCTTCTTTATTGGGCACAAAATGTTTCTTGTCTTTTCACATGAGAAGTCTAAGAAGCTTAGAGAAGTGAAGTGACTTGTAACCTAGAAGCCCATACATACATATATATTTAATTCTAGTATGGTTAACATATAGTACTATATTAGTTTCAGATGTATGATATAGTAATTCAGCAACTCTATTCATTACTCAGTGCTCATCATGATCAGTGTGCTCTTAATCCTCTTTATCTTCCACCCCCCCATACCCTGCCTCCCCTTTGGTAACCATCAGTGTGTTCTCTGAAGTTAAGAATCGGGGTTTTTTGTTTGTTTCTTTTTTTCCTCATTTTGTTTCATAAATTCCACATATGAGTGAAATCCTATGGTATTTATCTTTCTGTGACTGACATTTCACTTAACATAACACTCTAGATCTATCCACATTGTTGTAAATGACAAGATTTCATTCTTTTTATGGCTGAGTAATATTCCATTGTGTATATATACCACATTTTCTTTATCCATGTGTCTATTGATGGGCACTTGGGCTGCTTCCATAATTTGGCTATTGTAAATAATGCTGCAAAAAAACATAGGGCTGTATGTATCTTTTTGAATCAGTGTTTTCATATTCTTTGGGTAAATAGCCAGAAGTGGAATTCCTGGATCATCTATTTATAATTTTTTGAGGAACCTCCATACTGTTTTCCAAGGTGGTTGCACCAGTTTACATTCCCACTAGCAGTGCAAGAAGGTTCCTTTTTTCTCCACATCCTTGCCAATACTTGTTTCTTGTGTTGTTGATTTTAGCCTTTCTAACAGGTGGGAAGTGATATTTCATCATGGTTTTGATTTGCATTTTTCTGAGAAGAGTGCTGTTCAGCATCATTTCATGTATCTGTTGGTCATCTGTATGTCTTCTTTGGAGAAGTATCTGTTCATGTCTTCTCCCCATTTTTAAATTGGATTATTTGTTTTTTTGGTGTTGAGTTGTATAATTTCTTCATATATTTTGGATACTACCCCCTTATTGCATATGTCATTTGCAAATATCTTCTCCCATTCAAGTAGGTTGCCTTTGTTTTGTTGATGGTTTCCTTTGCTGTGCAGAAATTTTTATTTTGATGTACCCTCAATAGTTTATTTTTGCTTTTATTTCTCTTGCCTCAGGAGACATATCTAGAAAAATGTTGCTACAGCCAATATCAGAAATTAATGCCTGTACTCTCTTCTAGCAGTTTTATGGCTTTATGTATCATATATAGGCCTTTAATCTATTCTGGGTTTTAGTTTTGTACATGGTGTAAGAAAGTGGTCCAGTTTCATTCTCTTACATGTAGCTGTCCAATTTTCCCAGAACCATTTGTTGAAGAGACTGTCTTTCCCATTGTGTATTCTTGCCTCCTTTGTCATAGATTAATTGACCATGTAATCATGGATCTATTCCTGGGCTCTCTATTCTGTTCCATTGATCTATGTGTCTCTTTTTCTGCCAGCACCATACTGTTTTGATTGCTACAGCTTTGTAGTGTATCTTGAAATCTGGGATTGTGTTATCTCTGGTTCTGTTCTTCTTTTTCAAGACTGCTTTGGTTATTTGAGGTCTTTTGTGCTTCTGTACAAATTTTAGAATTATTGTTCTAGTTCTGTGAAAAATGCTACTGATATTTTGGTAGGTATTAACATTAAATCTGTAGATTGCTTTGAGCAGTATGGGCATCTTAACAATATTTGTTCTCTTAATCCATGAACATGGGATATCTTTCCATTTGTTTGTGTCACTTTCAATTTCTTTCATCTGTGTTTTGTAGTATTCAGAGTGCAGATCTCTCATCTTCTTAGTTAAGTTTATTCCTAGGTATTTTCTTCTTTTTAGTGCAACTATAAATGGGATTGTTTTCTTAATTTCTTTTTCTACTACTTCATTATTAGTGTGTAGAAATGCAACAGACTTCTGTACATTGATTTTGTATTCTGCAACTTTAACTGAATTCATTTATCAGTTCTAGTAGTTTTCTAGAAGCCTATTTTTAACAATATCCTTATGCATCGGAAACTCTTCTCAAAAGAGTAAATGTCAGTATTTTGGATCTGGGTACATGCTTCTTCTCCCCTCCCAGGGATATTCCTGACCCATGTACTTGTGTCTGTTACCTCTGATGATATCATATATGCAGATTTAGGTAGCTCTGCAATAACAGATGTATCTTTATTATTATTTTCCAAAGGAAGCTACTCATTCCACTGCAAATGGATGTGATCTAAGGACTGATTTCCTCCTGGGTCTTGATAATATAACCGTAACTAAATTTGAGCACCGCATCCAAATGTTTGTTTTATTTAAATGTGAATTACTGGCTTTGAGCTAAGGCCAAGTTCTCAATTCTCTTTCCAAATCTGGTACAAAATTATCCATGGTTGCCCTGTGATTGCTGACCTAAGGGGGACAAGAACACTGTTTGGCAAAATAGTAAATTCCTTTTTAAAAATATTTTATTTATTATAGAGAGAAAGAGAGAGAGCACGCACAAGCAGAGGAAGCAGTAGGGAGAGGGAGAAGCAAGCTCCTTGCTGAGCAAGAAGCCCAACACAGGACTAGATCCCAGGACTCTGAGATCATAACCTGAGTTGAAGGCAGACACTTAACCGACTGAGCCACCCAGGCATCCCTAGGAGACTAAATTCTTTTTTTTTTTTAATATTTTATTATTTATTTGACAGAGATCACAAGCAGGCAGAGAGGCAGGCAGAGAGAAAGGGGGAAGCAGGCTCCCCGCTGAGCAGAGAGCCCAATGTGGGGCTCTATCCCAGGACCCTGAGACCATGACCTGAGCCAAAGGCAGAGGCTTTAATCCACTGAGCCACCCAGGGACCCTAAGGACACTAAATTCTTAAACTTCATTTCTCTCTTCTTGACTATTCAACTGGATGCAGTTTAAATCCACTGCCAAAACATAGCATTAGAATTCAAATTATTTGGGGCACCTGGCTGGCTCAGTTGGAAGAGCATGTGACTCTTGATCCTCAGTTATGAGTTCAAGGTCCACATTGGGTGTGGAGCCTACTTAAAAAAAATAATTAAAATTATTTACGGGAGAGAATGAGGTCTTCATCAATGCATTTATTCTGAGCAATAATAACACAATGAAGTTCCAGTACTGGGCAAGAGTTTGGCTAATCTTCTCAAGAATATTACAACAATATGTAACTTGAAGTGACTTTTTCTCCCTCTGTATCTAAAATCATTAGGCTAAGAGTAATTCATTAGAGTTGAATGCAATTTTATATTAGATGTTTTTCTATGGTTTTACATTTTGAGTAACAAATACTTTCTTTTATTTTATAATGAATGTAGTTTTAATGATTTAAGCACAGAATTATTCTTCTACATGTATGTTTACAAATACGTAAATTTTCATGAAAGAAGCTGCAAATAACAAATACTTTAGTTTAAATCATTCAGTAAAAGAAAATCTAGTTTCATAAAATAACAAATTGGAAGGTGACGATTTAAATTTACAATTTTTCTTCTGCCAAACTATTTGTCATAGAAACCTTTAAATAATAAGTTCCACTACTAACATTAAAATATAATTTTAATCACCAAAATATAAACTTAATCACCAAAATGTGATTCACAGTCTCCCTTCCTAAGAATGTGTTTTCTACAAAGCGAGGCATGTCAGTACTTCTCTCATGTCATTTAAGTCACTCTATTCTTTTTTGCTAGTTTATTTTAACTATTCATAAGATAGCTTACAACAAAATACCCCCATAACCCACAGATTTATAAATATTATACTCCTTGGGTTATATTCTGATATGGTTATTTTTCAGAGACCTCAAAAGACAGAATGGCAAACTTCCTTCTGCAAAGAGGAAAAGGCCACCAATCAACTGAGCAAAGACAGGTCCACAAACAGACAATAATAGGCTGCTTTGACCTTCACCTTCTTTACTCTTTTGTGTCTTGACTTGAGGAGTTCAAGATTGTCTGGATATGGGCCCCTGGGCTATGGGTGACGGCCACAAATTGGGTTTTCAGGGAAGCCGACTCTGAGACAGAGATTAGGGTACACGAAGTTTATTGGGAAGTGCTCTTGGAATCCAACCAGTCTGCGCCCTGGCTTAGGTCAATATTAAAGCCCAAAACAGTGCCTTCCACCCCAGGCCAGTGAAGAATGAGCCTCGGGGGGGTATATGGTCCAGCTATTCCTCTCCACACGAAGACTGTCCTTCCAGTGCCAATTCTGAAGGATGTGTTTATTTTCACTAGAGCAGGAAATTCTTTTTCATCAAGGATCTGTAAATACTCGTCACTGAACATGTTTTTGAAATTTGTAATTTCAATTAAGATTTTCATTATCAATGAGTAATTTAGAAAAATACAACACTGTACTAAAAAGTAAGTTTACTCTATATTTCAGACACTATCTTAAGAATTGGAAAATTAGTGTTTTCTCTGCCTTTTAGAAAATATAATTTTTTTTTCTTCAAAGTTTGCTTTTGTTGTTGTCTTTATGAGGTCACATAGGGCTCTCTATAACCATCTGCATCCGTTCCCAAAATCTGTGCTTGCTGTGAGTTAGGTAGAGATGTTTAGCAACAAAGAAAAATCTGAGCAGGACCCACCCAGCTTTTATATCCCGCATGGCTGAACTTTAATGAAAGTTTTAGCTTTTCCAAAAGTCTGGTCTTCGCTGACTGGGGAGGAAAAACAGTTGGAAAAAATGCTTTGAGCAATGTGAACCATGTAATTTCATTTGAACTAAGGAATTCCAAAAATACTTGCCTATTGAAAGGGCAGTTATGTTTTTGTGTTGGAACTTGTTATGGAGAATAAGAAGTACTAGTTCTTTCCTCCCCTCCTTTTCCTCATAAACATAGAAAAAAATTACAGGCTGTCTGAATGGCTGGGTAGGAAAATAATGTGGAGAGGTAAGGTGGACCACATAGTGGGCCTGCCCCAGAACCCATCCCTTGCTGGGGGGGAGGGTCTATCTACTCTTTTGTGACCTTTCGAGACCCACTCATCTTGAGACAACCCTCTACCCCCTCTGATGATAATTCAGGGCTCCGTCTGGCCATGTCTTCAAGACTACAGTAGTTGGACTGAAACCCAGAAATTCTGTCAGTTCTGCTCACTGATGCCAATATAAATGCTGTGGCAGTATCAAGATGGAAACTTCTAGGTCCCCGCTGGGCAACACGGTGCAGCAGAACATTTTCAGGTCGTGTCTGACTTTAGGTCTCTGTGAGGAGATCAGGGGTTAATAAAAATGTTCATAACTAGCATTTGGGGGAATGTGTACTACGTGCTAATCACAACATTGGGGGCTTTTACATGAATGACACACTTCAATCCCCACAACAATCCTCTGTGGAGTTTTGAAGCTTAAAGAGGTTAAGAACCCCGATTTTGAAGCCAATCAGTCTGTCCCCAGAGCTTTTGATCTTCTTCCCTGTTCTGTGAGCCCTGGCTTTTGATCATGGGTTTCACTGTACTAGATTAGAATCTCAGACACCAGTGAAGCAGATGCTGTTGGTGTCTTGACCATGTCTCCTTGGGACTTTATCAACTACCAGTAGGTGCACCACCTTGCAGTGGCTTTTTCTAGTGGCCGGAAGTCCAGTTGTGAGCATGGAAGCTGAGTACGTGGAGATTCAACACCTCCCAGGAGCAGCCCCACAGGAATGACTGATCAGAGTTGCTGTATAAATCTCAAGCTCCCTCAGTTCTCAAGAAGAGTAACTCAGAGGCATGGGTTCTACACTGGTGCCCAGAATTCCTCAAAGGGACTAAACACCTGTTACCCACTGTGCTAACCATGCTTGAAAACACTCCCTTTGTTGGCTGTCTTCCCACCTCATCTCACTGGCCCTGCAGGCACCACCTTGCGTCATCCCCCAAATAAACCGTATATGTATTCTTGTCTCAGAATCAGCCTCCTGGGGAACCAAGGTGAAGATAAAGAGTAGAGGAAAGGTGAGCCTATGAAGGAAGAGAACTCAGTTAGAAGAGATGCTACATTGCTGGGAGGAGAGTGTGGGGAAGCTGCGCACAGATGGTTTCCTGTTCTTGAAGGTGATGGTGTCTTTGTGAGACGGGAGAGAAAGGTTTTGGAGGATTATTGAATCTTGAAACCCTGGTGGCTACTTAACAGCTTGATTGGGTGGAATTCTTTCAGAAGTTCTCTTTTGCTCCGTTCTTCTTTAACTTACAATTTCTCCAAATTTTCATTAAAAGTAAGAGAACCCAAGAAATGCAATTATTAATAACTGGGAATACTAAAACAAGATAGAAATGTCAGCATGTTCTCCATGGATTGCTGAGGATGTAATTATAAGTAGACGGGAAAGAAAAAGTACAGATATAATTTCAGAGGAGGTATAACTTACAGGTAACATGTGGCCTGAATATAATAATGTTATATGCTGTTTCATATTAAATTCGGTCTTTTTTTTTTTTTTTTTTTTTCAGAGAGAGAGAGAGATCACAAGTAGGCAGAGGCAGGTAGAAAGAGAGGGGCAAGCAGGCTCCCTGATGAGCAGAGAGCCCGATGCGGGGCTCGATCCCAGGACCCTGAGATCATGACCTGAGCCGAAAGCAGAGGTTTTAGAGGCTTTAACCCACTGAGCCACCCAGGCGCCCCTTAAATTACGTCTTTTACCAACTTTACTACACTTACAGGATAGTTTCTCTACTTACGACTCTATGCTTTTTGTTGATCAACTGGACTTCTGGTGGTACTTAAATACATTTTCAGGGACTCACGTAAGCACGGGAAACTCTTGCTTTGTTCAGGTTAATGGCAATATCAAGTGTTAAGTATTAGGTTCACATTTAATTTTTTATGTCTTTAATTCTTTGACTGTTTTTGATTTCATATACTCAACTCCACGTCTGCATTTATGGAGTTTTGCCTGAAACTGGGCAACTTTAAAATTTATTATACACTGGTGGTATGGTCTGAATAAGTGTGTTTTGAAACTTTTGATTGGGACTATTGTTATTAATGCTTTCGTTATGAAGAAACTTAGAAATACCCATTATTTTTATAAAATCTGTAGATTAAAGAGATGAAGATGATAGCCAATATTGTAATAACATTGTATGGTAAATGGAGGTGATTACACTTATCATGGGGAGCCTAGTGTAATGTACAGAAATGTTGAATCACTATGTTGTACCCCTGAAACTAATATAACATTGTATGTCAACTATACTTCAATAATGGAATTTTTTTTTTTAAATAGAGGATGAGAAAACCTTTCATGAGTATTTCTTCTAGTGAATACTTTAGCCACAAGAGGGAACCGTAGGAGCAAAAATAGGGTATTTGAGGTAATCTTTAGAGGATTTTAGCACCCACTCCCACTCCTTGAGTCTTGAAGCATCCCAGTATGTTTGCCACGTTTTAGCCAAATCGTGTTTTCACCAGAGATCTGGACTACAGAGCTGAATAAACCCTCACTGCCTTTTAATAGACATTAACAGATAAACTGGTTTTTATCTACCATATCATGGAAAGTCATGGCCTTAATAGCAAAATATGTACAGACAATGGCCAACTTCCTTTTCAAATCCAACACTAGGCCGGTCTACACCAAGGTGCGTCCCTTACCTGGTTAAGGTAAAAACATTCTTGCCATTTTTTCTTTGCTATTGAGGAATCCTGAGACAACCTCCGAGAATAATGAGCTTTCTTGGGTCTGGGAAAGTGTAGGTTGAAGGGAGAAATTGGGGCACTGTGCTCCCTTCTCAGAGTCCCACAGAAGAAGATCCTTTTATACTGGGAAGCAGCAAGAGGTGCAGCAGAAGGCAAGAACACAATCAAACCCTAGGGACCTCTGGAGGAAAGTAAGAATCTGAGTGTTACCTTGGGTATTTTTAGGAAGTCACTTGGGTGGGGAGTCTTCTTTTTGGTGAATCATATATTGAATGAGGTGGGTGGGTTAATGTTAATACCATCCAATTATTAAAAGGTTAATTCCTGATTCATTTATTGCCCCTGACATCATACCTGGGTAATGTAATTCCTTCTCTCTCGTCCTTGCACTGTTACTGAGAATTCACATGTCCCTTTGGATAAATTATTGTCTTTGCTTTTCCTTAAGCTACAAAGGATGTTATCCTCCAGGTGAATGTGAAAGTACTGATCTCACTCATTTTCTTAGCAGAGTAATTTTTTTTTTCTGCATGAAGAGTTGAGTAAGAAACAAATATTCTTAGGAATTAAAAATTTTAATTAATAAGTCAGCCCTGATATAAATTATTACATATAATTACTTAGTGAGGATATAAGTTTGTGGAAAGAGACAGTAGAGTGAGGTTATTAAGTGTTGGGTTTCTGGGCTCAAGTTTGGACTTCACTACTTCCTACACCTGTGAACCTTGAGCCTTTCTATAAAGCTCTGTTTCTTCATCTGTAAAATAGGGGTAATATGTGCCCCATATGATTATTAAGAGGATAAAAATTAATGCACAGTGCTTAGAGCAGTCTCTAGCACACAATGAGTGTTGGATAAATAGTGGTTACTATTATTTGTGAAACAGCACCAACCATTAGGAAGGCCTTCTTTGTGTCTAAGGGGTGGAGTACTCTGAGCTCTTAGTTTCTAGCAATAAAAAATGTGAAAATCTGGGGCGTCTGGCTGGCTCAGTAGGTAAAGCTCGTGACTCTTCATCTGGGGGTTGTAGGTTTGAACGCCACACTAGGTGTTGAGATTACTTAATAAAATAAAATCCTTAAAAAAAAAAAGTGGAAACCTGATTAGATAGGTATTATCATCTTCATTCTACCGATGGGAGACAGTTAAGGGGAGCTGTGAGGGCCCACACTGCAACGTGAAAGTCATGGGGATGCCAGGCTGTCCATTAGTATGATGCACCCATGATGGTTGCTATTGAATGATCTCAGGTCACACGAACCACTTCCTCTCATTTGGTCTCTATAGCAGGGTTGTTGCATCCTTCAGATAGCTCTCTCATCAGGAGATCAAGAACATTCAGGTTTGCCAGAAGAGGGATCTTGATCACGGTAGCTAGGGATGCAGGGCTCTTTCTGACTTGTCTCGGTGCTGATAGGACAGTGGAGAGTGTGGGGCAGAGACTCTAGCGCATGCGCAGAGAGTATAAACAGGGGGGCACTTCCACTACTTTACTCCTAATCAACACTTTATCAACCTTATTAGTAAGCATGAGAATCACTGGGATGTTTGTTAAAAATGCTAACTCTTGGCTTAGGACCTGGCTAAGGAATCTGCATTTTAAGTGTGTCTCTGGGTAATATTGATGCCGGTGACTGAGCAGACCACACTTGGTGAAAACTGAACTCCTCAGATACAAATTAACATACTTAAAAAAAAATAACAATGATTTTCCTTCTGGATATAAAAGAAAGACTTTGGACATGCTAACAATAAAAAAGAAAATAGAAACCATTTGCAATTATACTTTTTATAGATAATGATTACCAATATCTTGATGGCTGTCCCTCTAGACCTTCTTTTAAAAACATGCAGCCTAGGGTCACCTGGGGGGCTCAGTTGGTTAAGCATCTGCTTTTGGCTCAGGTCATGATCCCCTAGTCTTGGGATAGAGCCTGATGTGGGGCTCTGTGCCCTGATCAGCGGGAAGTCAGCTTCTCCCTTTGACCCTTCCCCCTGCTCATGCTCTCACTCATGTACATGCTCTCTCTCTTTCTCAAATGAATAAAAAATCTTAAAAAAAAAATATTCCTGTTGGGTCTAGAAGCTGGACTAGATACTAGTTAAAGCCTACTCTGACTCTGATGTCATCCTTGTAAGAGTTTTGCCATTCTTCAAGCATAAAGATTAACTCTGTTCAGACTAAAATTACACCCTCTGAACCTTCAAAGCTCAAGAACAAATCTTTAAGTGCAGACCTGCTGACATGACATAGTATCAAAGGCCATAATAACATTACTTCAAAGGTCACATACAGGTGCCCAGCAAGGATGTGAAAGGATGTTCAATATCCTTCACCATCAGAGAAATGCAAATCAAAACCACAACAAGCTGTTATTTCACACCCACGGAGACGGATGCTTTTTAAAAAATGAAAAATATCACGTGTTGGTGAGGGTGTGGAGACATTGAAAACCTCGCGCACTGTTGGCAGGATGGTAAAATGGCTTGGCCTCTATGGAAGGCCACGTGGAGGTTCCTAAAAAATTAAAAATAGAACTGCATACGATGCAGCAATTCCGTTTCTGTATATGCTGAAAACAGGTACTTGAACAGATATTTGCACACCAAAGTTCACAGCAGATTTTTCACAAGAGCCAACATGTAGAAGCAAGCAATTGCCCATCAATGGATAAATAGGTAAACAAAACGTGGTATGTATATACACACATGCACAAAATGGGATATTATTCAGCTTTAAAAAGGAAGGAAATCCTGTCACAGTCTACAACATGGATGAGCCTCGAAGACATCACGCTGAGTGAAATTCGCCAGTGATGAAAAGACAAATACCCTACAACAGCACCTATGTGAGGAATCTGAAGTAGTCCAAAAAAAAGAAAAAAAAAAAATTCACATAAATAGAAAGTGGAATGGTGTTTGTAAGAGGAAGGGGGAAAAGAGAAGTTACTGTTTAATGAATACAGTTTCAGTTTTGCAAGAAGAAAAAGTTCTGGTGACTTGTTTCACAATTGTGAATGTATTTAAGATAGTGAACGAAACACTTAGAAATGGTGAAGGTGGTAGATTTTATGTTATGTGTTTACCACAATTAAAGAATATAAACCAAACTGAAAATAAAATAAAAGAAAATATATTGTTAAGGAAAAAAAAAGAATATAAACCACACTAAAACATAGTAAGAAGGACAGTGTTGCCCTTTTATAACATTCTGGATTGCCGCAAAACAGTGACCTTATGCAGTTAATGTTAAGGTTTGGTTTGATAAAACATTTTCATGGAAACTGCTAATTTGTAGAACTATATTCACTTGGGGTTAATAATTCCTGAAGTTGTCAGATTAGACCTAATGGAAAACATAACAATTAATGGATGAGAATAGGACAGAAGTAAAAATGATTAGATACTGGAATGGTTTAAGTGGGCGTTAAATTTGACTCCAAGCTCACTGATGAACATGAGCGATAAAGGGATAACACAATAACTGTGAATTTTTGTCCAAACTAGTGAAGGCATGTGTGTGTGAATACATAGGGAGAGGGAAGAGGAGGAGTAGCGAGAAAGAGGTGGGGGGAGAGATTTAGTCAGAATTATGGGGAACTCTCTATTGTCTCCACCTAGGTAGTTAAACAATTTCTCTTTCCAACCCTTGCTATTTTAATGAAGAATGCACACAGAAAATTTAGGGATAGCATTTTTTATACTGGAAAACTGTTGAGACATAGTCAAACAGAACGATTGTTATCGTTGGTGAATTTGAGCGAAATTTAGGTCTGTTTCCAACCATTTTTTTAGTTTCTAAGAAGACCAAAGTGAAGGGAAAGCATAGTAGCTTTTTTCCCATTTTACTTGGTTATGAACAATAGGCTTTCTCACTGTATTTTCTAGTTTGCATTCATCTTCAGCCCAGAGTCTTGTTTACAACCATGAAGGTCTATTAATAATAAGCCATCCTGCCTTTATGGTTAAGTAATTCCACGTCATTTTTAACGCTGTTGGGAAGATTTGGAACAAGGTAGACTGGTTAGTCACATGTGACTGAAGTTACTGAGATGCTCTTTTTACTTTTTTTTTTTAGCTATTTATTTTAAATATTTATTTAAATTCAATTAATTAACATATAACGTCTTATTAGTTTCAGAGGTAGAAACTAACTCATCAGTCTTATATAATACCCAGTGCTCATTACATCATGTACCCTCTTTAATGTTCATGAGCCAATTACCCCATCCCCCTATGCACTCCCACCCCCAGCAATTCTCAGTTTGTTTATGATTAAGAGTCTCTCATGGTTTTTCTCCCTCTCTGATTTCATCTGATTTTGTTTTTTCCTCTCTTCCCCAATGATCCTTCGTTTTGTTTCTTAAATTCCACATATGAGTGAGATCTTATGATAACTGTCATTCTGATTGACTTATTTCGTTTAGCATAATACTCTCTAGCTCCAACCACATCCTTGCAAATGGCAAGATTTCATTTTTTTTTTTAATGACTGGGTAGTATTCCATTTTGTATATATACCACATCTTCTTTATTCATTCATCTGTTGAGAGACATCTGGGCTCTTTCCATTGTTTGGCTATTGTGGCCATTGCTGCTATAAACATTGGGATGCAGGTGCCCCTTTGGATCACGACATTTGTATCTTTAGGGTAAATACCTAGTAGATGCTTTTTAAAATTTAAATGTTTATACTTTTTATTACTGAATATTTCAAGCATATAGAAAAGGAGAGCAAGTAACACAGTGAATTCCCAAGTACCCATCACTTAGCTTCCAAGATGATCAACTCATGGAACAACCTTTTTCATATATAACTCCACCTTCTTTTACTCACCCCAGGCTGCTCCAAAGCAAGACTCAGACATCATCATTTGTGCTCAGATATTATTTACCCATCTTCCAAGCAGTATAAGTGATAATCAAGAGTCCAGCCCAGAAGCAAATATATCAATTGCACATAATGAGAGTGTAATAAAGATGAATGTTAAAAGCATAAACTAAAGCACATCATCTTCAGTGAATATTTTCATGGTCTCTTACGGAGGTCCCCAAACATCCAGAGTGGTGCATCCGTGAACCAAATCCAGTCCCGGTTCTGTGCCATTGTCACAAGTCTGTGAATGTGTGAGGTCCACAGGGCCTCCTTTTGGTCTGGGGTCCCACAGTGCCTTTCCTCCTAATCCTCCTCTGACTAGTCTTGGGACCATGTTTGAAACTCCATGTTATCGCATTACTCCCTCTGATCTGCCAGCATTGCGGGCCCCAATGAAAGCAGGGCAAGTGGAACTTTATCAATCATTAGCAATTTAACTCTGTTTCACATAACTTTTTTTTCTCATTATAAAAGTAATGTGAGTTCATGATGGACAATGTAGAAAATACAGGAGAGCCCCAAAGAGAACATAAACAGCTCCCATAATCAGGGGTAAACAATATGTTAGTGCTTGTCTTCCATTTTCTTTTTCTAGGCACACATACACTTTTTTTCCATACAAATACAGGATATTTTACATTTCGTCTTGAATTTGCTTTCATTACTTAATAATATATTGTAAATATACTTCTCTATGATTAAATAATCTTCTCCAACATAATTTTTTACTTTTATAACATATTCCATTCTAAGAAAGTATTATAATTTTTGTCCCTTTGGGGACATTTAGATTATTTTATCTTAATGACACCTTTGTGGGGTACTTTTTTTTTTTTTTTTAGGAAGAGGGAATGCCCACACGTGAGGCTGGGGGTGGGGAGATGAGAGTAAGGGCAGAGGGAGAGGGAAAGAGAGAATCTTAAGCAGGCTCAATTACCAGTGTAGAGCTGGATACGGAGCTCGATCTCACGACCCTGAGATCATGACCTGAACTGAAATCAAAAGTTGGGCACTTAACCAGCTGAACCACCCAAGCATCCCTGTGGGGTACAATCTTAAAGCTGAACTCTACATACCAGTATTTGTTTCCTTAGAAAATAATCATTGGCTAGAAATAGTTGGGACCAGGGATATGCATAAAGATCTCCCCATTTTTTTTTTAAAGATTTTATTTATTTGACAGCGAGAAACACAGTGAGAGAGGGAACACAAGCAGAGGGAATGGTAGCGGGAGAAGCAGACTTCCTGCAGAGCAGATAGCCCGATGCGGGGCTCGATCCCAGGACGCTGGGATCTGACCTGGGCCAAAGGCAGACGCTTAGCGACTGAGCCACCCAGGCGCCCCAAGATCTCCCCATTTTTTAATGTAATTCCAACTACACTTTAGAAAAACAGCACCAAATTATACTCCCATCAACAGTTTATGAATGCACTTCTGTTTCTGTGCACCCTTACCAACATTATTTCTTGTAAGAAAGTCTATTAGTTTGAAAACACATACCTGTTAGTTTTCATTGACCAGCTTAGTCTTAGCTCAGAATAGAGTTCTGTAAAGTTTGACTAGAGAGTGATGGTGCTGGGATCGGAGAAGAAGGAAGATCAAGGGCATGGAATTGCTAGTGTATTTCACAAAGTAAGGTTAGAATAGGATATTTGAAAGCTGGAAAAGTTAGTTCATAAGGTTTCTACCACAATATGGAACTCTTTTTTTTTTTTTTAAAGATTTTATTTATTTATTTGACAGAGAGAGAGAGAGATCACAAGTAGGCAGAAAGGCAGGCAGAGAGAGAGGGGGAAGCAGGCTCCCCGCTGAGCAGAGAGCCCAATGCGGGGCTCGATCCCAGGACTCTGAGATCATGACCTGAGCCGAAGGCAGAGGCTTTAACCCCCTGAGTCACCCAGGCACCCCCACAATGTGGAACTCTTAAGTAAGGGCTTGTAGGGAATCAAATATGGCACTCACCCCACCCCTGAACCCCTCACTGCCTCCAGCCACTAGCAGAGTTCAATTTAATCGAGTCTCAAGATGAGTGGGTCTACAGAAAGAAGGAGCACTTCTTTTCAGGCTCCTCTACCATGCTGGTCCTGCTTCCTCATTAAGAAAATGAGAATAAACATCACACCAATATTACCCACATTGAGGTTTACTGTGGAACTGAATCAAGTCATGTATTTGCAAATACTTTGTAAACCTTAAGTGCCATAAGAATGTAGCAAGGGAATTAGATTCTAAAGGCAGCAAGTAGGGGTGTCTGGGTGGCTCAGTCAGTTAAGCGTCCAACTCTTGATTTCGACTCAGGTCATGATTTCAGGATGGTGAGATGGAGCCACACTTCAGGCTCTGCACTGGGTGTGGAGTCTGCTTAAGATTTTCTCTCTCCTGGGGCACCTGGGTGGTTAAAGCCTCTGCCTTTGGCTCAGGTCACCATCTCAGGGTCCTGGGATTGAGCCCCACATCGGGCTCTCTGCTCAGCGGGGAGCCTGCTTCCCCCTCTCTCTCTGCCTGCCTCTCTGCCTACTTGTGATCTCTCTCCCTCTGTCAAATAAATAAATAAATAAATCTTAAAAAAAAAAAAAATATTTTCTCTCTCCCTCTCCCTCTGCCCCTCCCTCCTCTCTAAAATAAATAAATAAATAACCTCAGCAAATAAAGTTAAAACTGAGTGCAAAAGAAAAAATTACTTAGAAGTTCCTTATATTACACATGTGTGCAGTAAGATGCTCTCACTCAGAAGGCACACGAGAACAAAGTCCCTCTGAAGGGGCGCTGGGACAAATACTTTCTCAGTAAAATGGCCAGAGGAATTGCTGTGCTGTAACTGATTTTCATTTTCTCTCTCTTTCTGTCAAGTGCATAGCTGGATCTGAGTAAGTCAGATGAAAGTATGATGCAACATTGTTATTGTTCTGTAGTTTTATTTTGGTAAGTCAAGAAACCTCCCCGGGTCTCTGTCTGATGGTGTACTTCAGCTGGATCAGGGGTTTTCTTCCAATTTTCATTTGACACATATTTTCAGAGTTTACTATTTTTTTTTAATATTTTATTTATTTATTTAACAGAGAGAGATCACAAGTAGGCAGAGAGGCAGGCAGAGAGAGAGGGGGAAGCAGGCTCTCTGCTAAGCAGAGAGCCCGATGCGGGGCTCGATCCCAGGACCCCGAGATCATGACCTGAGCCAAAGGCAGAGCCTTTAAACCACTGAGCCACCCAGGCACCCCTCAGAGTTTACTATTCTAAGTGTGTGCCAGGCTTCTGGGCTGGATGTTGGAAAAAAAACACCAGGAAGGAGACATGGTCTGACCACAAGAGGCCAGTGAGTGGTGAGGCAGTTTGAGCTTTGATTTGAGGAATCCTGGGTCCTTTGATCACCTTCTGGGGAATGCAGTGAATGTTTAAAAAAAAATTATGGAAAAGGAAAAGTTACTTTGTTATGAATACCAGCTGCAACGCTACATCTGATACGTATTAAGTTACTTTGTTTTCTCCTTTGCTGTGTTGCTACTTTTTAATGTAACATATGCGTTAAACCTGGGTTAACTCAACTACTTTTTAATTTAAAAAAAGTGGAAAAATGCAAACTGAACAAAAAGAACGGACAAGGAGAAGCAAACTTTTTATTCTAGACAAGCCCTGCCCCTCTCCACACACACTCCATCCCCATTCACACTGTCCTATTCAGAGGTAATCGCTGGGTAAATACTTAAAAAGAAACAGTTGTTAAGATGTGATCCCTGGGGTCTAGAAGTTAAACAACCAACTACAAAGACTCTAAAGTCCGTTCCAACTCAAAAATTATGTTCAAGTCTTTTGCAGCATATACTCTACTGAGGATGCAAAAAAAGAGATAGCCTTGCCTTGCCTAACATTGTGATTGGTAAAGGGACAGATGAATACAAACTGAATTCCAAATTACACGCTAGATTTAGAAACAAGAAGGAAAGAGGACAGGGCTCAGACACTTTCATAGTAGGTGGTTTATTAATGGATTAAATAAAGTCCCCCTCTGGGCTGTAAACTCCACGAGGGCAGGAACTCTCTCGCGAGTTTTCACTGCAGACCTTGGCACACAACAGGGGCTCACTGGGCAGAGGACCCCACAACCCAGCACCGGGGTGGGCTGGGGGCGGGGGCGCGCAGGGAAAGTCACGTGACTCGAGCAGGGCTCGAGCCTTCCACCCCGTGCTGCAGCGCCAGGACCGGCCCACAGGCCTCACCAATCCGCGAAACGAAGTCAAATTTGGCTGGGCCTGGCTTGAGGCGTGTTCCGCGGGTCCAGTCACCCCGCAGCTGCGTCTCGCCCAGCTCGGCCCACTTTCCTGTAAGTCTCAGGGGGCGGCCCCGCCCACCCGGCCCAAACAAAATGCTCCAGATAGCAAGTGGGAGGCTCAAAGGGGCAAGAAGGGGGCAAAAGCGCATGCGTATTGACGCAGCGCGGAGGCCGCTCGTGAAGATTGGGGCGGAGCTTCAAAAAGCAGAGCGAGGGGGAGGGGAGAAGCCTCCAATGCGCGTGCGCGCGGCAGCCCTCCCCGGCCCGACCCACGCGGCGCGGCGTGGTGACGCCCGTGCGGCTCGAGGAAGGGGTGGGGCCGGGCCGGGGCGGGCCTCCGCGCTCCTCCCGCCCCCTCTCCATCCCGACTCTTCCTCCCCTGCCTCCCCCACAGTGGGCCCCGGCAGCCCGAGGATTCCTTCGTCGGTCAGCTTCGCGTCGGCCCGGCCCGGCCCGCGGGCAGATGCCCCGAGCTGCCGCTGCCGACGCCGCCGAGTCGGCCGGTGGCGGTGTGGGAGGCGGGCGTCCGGCCCCGGGCCGCTGAGTGTGACGGACGGGGCCGGGGGCCGCCGGGCGCCGCGGCGTCGGCGGCTCCGCGCGGACCATGTATTTCCTGAGCGGCTGGCCCAAGAGGCTGCTGTGCCCTCTGGGGACCCCGGCCGAGGCGCCCTTCCACGTTCAGTCCGACCCCCAGAGGACTTTCTTCGCCGTGCTGGCCCCGGTCCGCCTCAGCATCTGGTACAGCCGAGTAAGTAGAGCCGCCCGCCGCCTCTCGCCGCTCCCTCCCCGGCGCCCTGGCACCGTCCCGCCCTCAACTTCCACCCGGAGTCCCGCGCCCCTGGCCCTCGGCGCCGGAGCCGCGACTCGCCGGCCGCATCCCCGTTCGGCCGGGGCTCGGGGGCAGATGCGGCGGCGGCGGCGGCGGCGGAAAAGCCGTGCGCCTCCCCGCGTCGGAGCGGCGGCCGCGCACAGCGCACACCCCGCGCGCTCCCTCGGCCGAGCCCAGACTTGCCCTCTGCTCCCTTCCCCCATTCCCTGAGGAGCAAATTTGTTTAAACTTTCCACAAATAGAAATCTGGGCTCTGTGAGTTCCCAACCCTCCCCTGCTTCAAGGCCGTGGGTCGGGAGTTGGGGAAAGCCTGTCGGGCTTCACCCGGTGCCAGACTTCCCAGGTCTGCGAGAACTTCTTTCCAGCAGCTGCAGCCGGGATTCTTTAGTTTTTACGAATGGTCTGCTTGTCCTGCTCCTTGCTTCACCCCCAAACATCTCCTGCCCACTTTCCGGCTAGTGCCAATCTCTGCTGCTCTTGGACTCTGCGTTAGAGAATTATAGGGGGTTTCGGAGGAGCGGAAGTTGAACTCAAATCTGTCCTCGCTGCTCGCGGGTATTTAACCCCTGGAAATAATCAGGCTTGGGAAAAGCATGAAACTGAGTTCTGTGTTTGCTTTCTGCAAGTCCTGGGTTTTCATTCTTGTATGTAATTACCGAGTAGGTAAGAGGGGGGGGGGGAACAAACTTCAAAAAATAAGTGGTGGATGGGATACTCTCCATTTTCCGTGAACGCTGCTCTAGGTCCGTCTATAAAAAGTGTTTTTTTCCTCCCCAAAGAAGGCGGTACTAATCGACGTCAGAGTGAAGTTTTTCTCTTTTTATAGCTAATTTGTCCGCGTGGAAATAGGTTGTGACCTTGGCTTTATTACATCTATGTGGCACAGTGGCTTTACTGGCTTGAGTTAAATTAGTGAAAACCCTCAACTGTCTGTACTGACCAAATCATTTGAATACTTCTATAAAGCCCTTGACTGTTCTCACACACGGTCCTGGTAGAAGTGATGATGGGATTTAGATATTTCTGGTATCTTTTTTTATGTGACTGTCATAGTTAGGCTGTAAATCATTTGGGCCGATTTAATTTTTAAATATGTATCAAAACAAAAGAGGTTGTTACATAACAAGAAGTGTGACTGTTCAATCTGTTGCTTGATTTCGTTTTTTGAATATGTATATTGTGTATCACTTGGTTTTTAAATGAGATGCTAATTCACTTACGTTGTGTAGCCAGTAGAATAATTTTTATTTACGTGGGCATATATAACTATTATCTTTAAAGTAACATGCAGAAAAAAATAATTAGAACTTCAGTGTTAAATTGTCTTATGAATTTAGTATGAATTTATACTCTTAACAGTCTAAAATTTAACTATCTCTGAAAAGGTAGACCGAATTTAAGTTCAGGCAGAACTAAGTATGAAGGATGAATAGATCAGAAGCCTGTAGTTTATTGCTCTATGAAAGAAACAAAAATGTGCCTCAACTTCTTTAGGGATATTGTATTAAAAATACGTTTTTTGGGGCGCTTGGGTGGCTCAGTCGTTAAGCGGCTGCCTTCGGCTCAGGTCATGATCCCAGAGTCCTGGGATCGAGCCCCGCATCGGGCTCCCTGCTCGGCAGGAAGCCTGCTTCTCCCTCTACCATTCCCTCTGCTTGTGTTCCCTCTCTGGCTGTGTTTCTCTCTGTCAAATAAATAAAATCTTTAAAAAATAAAAAAAAATAAAAATACGTTTTTTGCTTTTGCAGTTGGATACTATGTAAATTAGGCAGTCAGGGAATTTAAAACAACTCTTACTCCTTCCTTTAAGCTTCCATCCTATACATACAGATACCTATTTTCTATGGAAGTCCTGGGGTCACTACCATTAAGACACAATGTGCAAAGTTAGGTCTAGGAACTAGAAATGCAATTATACCTTAGGGGAGGCTGCATGTTACTGTAGGCTTTATGCTTAACCTTGATCTTTGGCTTCAGCTTCATCACTTTAAAAGTCAAGTATTGGATCAGAATATATGGATGATCCCTATTGTGGGATCATCACATTAAGGTCTGTGATTATATAGCTGGGATGATGAGAAACAGGTGGTGGATTCCAGCTTTGAATCTCTTATACTTGGAATATACCTTTTTTCACTCAAAGTTTTTTGGGTTTCGTTTTGTTTAATTTCTAAAGTTACTGAAACTAAGTTAAAATCAATTTCAGTTAGCAAACTTCTTTTAAAGGCGAAATAACTAGCTAAACTGAGGAGCTATCAGTTACTGCGCAGTTTAGAGTGAATTGGTATATAAAATGTTCACCTGAGAACATGAAAGCTTTGCTTTTGGAGCGATATTGTACATATAGGTAATCTTATAGAATAAAGCAAACACTGAAGTTCTAAAGGGTCTTGTGGAATTGAGGTCTTAAAAGCTGCTTTGAGGGCATTTGGAGACAAGGAAAGACTTTCATGAAGAGGTGAGGATATGATATGATTTGCTTATTTGAAATTTTGTTGAGTCTCTCTTAGTAAGTTAAAGTCACTTAGGGATGAAATTTTTAAAAGAGAAAATGTGCATTTAATAGTCTAAGCTGTGTGTTTTTTTTTTAAATGCCCAAAAGAATTGCTATGTTTAAAATGTTGATTAGTCATGAGACTATAAAAACATTACAGTAAAATCTCTAAGAATAACTTGTGTACATTTTATGGTTTTTTAGTGAATTTTTTTTTTTTAAGATTTTATTATTAGAGACACAGCGAAAAGGGGAACACAAGCCGGGGGAGTGGGAGAGGGAGAAACAGGCTTCCCGCCGAGGAAGGAGCCCAGCGTGGGACTCAATCCCAGGAGCCTGGGATCCTGACCCGAGCTGAAGGCAGATGCTTAAGGACAGAGCCACCCAGCTGCCCCTAGTGAACTTTTTTGTACCTCTTACAGTTACTTTATGTACTCTATGTATTTAGTTGTAATCTCAGTTTTATAGAGTCATACCTCTTTAAAATTCTTTTCTAACTCCAAAATTGAGAAATATAGTGCTATTTAGATATGTGTTTTTTTTTTTGTTTTTTTTTTTTTTTTTTTAAGATTAATGTGTGCAGGGGCTTGTGTGCAGGTAGGAGCAAAAGGAGAGGGAGAGAGAATTCCAAGCAGAGTCCCTGCATATTTGCATGGAGTCGCCCATGCGGCTCGATTCCACAACCCTGAGACCATGACCTGCTCCGAAATCAAGAGTCTGATGCTTAACCAACTGAGCCATCCAGGCACCCCTAGATATGTTCATAAACAAAAGACTTCCTACAGATACTTTGCTTTTTTATTTCATTTTTAGTGTGAAGGTGTAACTTGTTTTCAGTGTAACATGTTGATGTAAATTCGTTTTCTCTACTTTGTCATTCTACTTAGAAGATCTAAGAATTGCTCGGGAGTTCACAATAGGGATCATCCATATATTCTGGAACCCAAAAAGATGCTCAAAAAATGGTTGAGCACATATATTTTAGGTTGGGATGGTAGAGGTATGACTAAATTGATGGAGCAGTTGACAATGTATTTCTGCTAAGGATATTGTGAAAGGACTAGTTTCAGCTTTGGGACTAAAGTTGTTTAAATCATGTTATGATTTATGACTGACCCATTTATGGGTGTTGTGGGAGATTGTATTTTGTACTATACTAAAGAGCCTAGAATTATTTCTCTAATACACTATCAAACTGAATATTAAAGTCCACCTATGTGAACCACAAAATGATCCCTTAGAATGCTGTAATTCTAAATTAGTCTTATATCAGTTTTCAGGTCATTATTTCATGTATATAAATTACTCTTAGAAGTATTTTTGAGGGGCACCTGGGTGGCTCAGTGGGTTAAAGCCTGTGCCTTCAGCTCAGGTCATGATCTCAGGGTGCTGGGATCAAGCCCCGCATTGGTCTCTCTGCTCAGCAGGGAGCCTGCTTCCCCCTCTCTCTCTACCTGCCTCTCTGCCTACTTGTGATCTGTCTCTCTCTGTCAAATAAATAAAAATAAAATCTTTAAAAAAAAAGTATTTTTGAACACCTATGAAAGATTGTGTAAATAAGCAATATATGAAATGAATGAAGGGGCATGTTATACATAACAAAACACTCTATCCAAAAAGATTAGTGTATTAATACGATAAATGAAAATTTTGTCAGTTATCACTGTGAAGGTTGCTAATAAATAGCTGAAATGGGCAAATAATTATTGAGCTTATGAAATGAATTATGTGTCTTAGAGTAACCCTAAGTAGAAACTTATGTTCTTGTTGGTGTATGCTAATAATAGAGAACTATGACGTAGATGTTCAAAGCATCCACATTGTAGGATTAAGTATACAGTTAACTGTGGACTGCAGGAACGTCCACTCAGTTTGTACCTACATTTTCCCACTATCCCATTTCTTACCTTCTCAGCTCTGTTCTATTGTGGACTGCCTCCAGAGAACCTCCTGTATAAACTCACTGCTTAGAAGTCTGTTAGGGTTCATTGTTAAAAAATGAAATTCAAACTCCTTAGTTGGCTATCAGAGACACTCCCCTCTTGGGATGCTCACTTGCCCCATCTCTGCCTATCAGAATATTATCCATCCTTTAGTTTCTGTTGAAATCCTGCTTTCTCTGAGTCCTTATTTACCATAACCAGAAAGGTTAATTTTTTGGATGAACTAATGTTTGTATTATAAGTTTTGCACACATAATTTAATTCTCCAATTAGATTTTAAGTTTCTAGAGGGCAGAAATGATCTTCTTTTGTACTATCCATAATGCCTTGTTTAAAAGCATATGCTTAATAAATATTTTTAAAATAGTGAATTTAGGGTACGCATAGCACAGAATTTTTTTAAAGGTTTAATAAATGGAAGGTTTTTATTTTTTTAAAGATTTTTTATTTATTTGACAGAGAGATCACAAGTAGGTAGAGAGGCAGGCAGAGAGATGGGGGAAGCAGGCTCCCTGCTGAGCAGAGAGCCCAATACTGGTCTCGATTCCAGGACCCTGAGATCATGACCTGAGCCAAAGGCAGAGGCTTTAACCCACTGAGCCACCCAGGCGCCCCGTAAATGGAAGGTTTTTAAATGACATGTAATAAAAATAAGCATGGTAGTACTAAATTACGAGTTAAAGTCAGAAAAAGTTATTTTAGAGAGGGTTATTTAAGTGAAAGTGGATTAAGTATTTTTTTTATTACACACAGTTCATTTATATTAGAAAAGAGTAGTAGTGTGTTATTCACAGTAGCCAAGATAGGGAAACAACCTAAGTGTCTGTCAGTGGACGAATGGATAAAGAAGATGTGGTATATATTCACAAGGGAATATTCTTCAGCCACAAGAAATAAGGATAGCTTTCCATTTGCAGCAACATGGATGGACCTTGAGGGCATTATGCTAAGTAAAGTAAGTTAGATAAAGACAGATACTCTGTGATGGCACTTGTTTGTGGAATATAAAAGAGCCAAATGCATAGACAGACAGACTAGAATGGTGATTTACCAGAGAGGCTAGGAAGTGTGGCCAAAAGAGAGTTGTTCAAAGGGTACAAACTTCAGCCATGAGGTGATTTCTGGGATTTAATGTACAGCATAATGAGAATAGTTCCTAATACTGTTTTATATACTTGAAAGTTGTCAAGATAGTAGATCTTCAATGTTCTCACTATGGAAAAGAAATGATAAACAAGAGGTGGAGGTGTTAGCTAACAATGCAGTACTGCAGTGCTGATGATTTTGTAAGGTATCAGTGCATCAAACAACATGTTGTACATCTTAAGCCTATGCAGCGTTGTGTGCCAGTTAGAACTCTATAAAGCTAGGGGGAAAAAAGTGGTACATGGTAAAGGGTCCTCTGCCAAAACTTGAACTGTTGTGCAGTTTTTTAACCACCAGTTGAACTCCTGGTTCCCAGTCTGTGTTTATATTGAAGTGGTCTGTGATCTTTTCCACAGAAAAGTAGCAGTATAAACATTTAAATAAAGACATCTCACCCATCCTCTTCAGGTGCTTGAGAATCACTGATGCCATCTATATTACAGGTAAACATTCATTCCGAGTTTACTGCGGACTAGGTGCTTTACATTATGGGAAGCAGTGTTTCTTGTATTTAGGTCCTTCACATGCTTCATTCATGATTTTTGCCCTATCTTTATAGTATTCTAACTTTTAAACTTGAAATTCTCTTTCAAAATAATTTTTATCTTTACAATAAATGGAAAACTAGCACCACTTTGATGAATACAGGGTTACTGTATGAGGAAACAATGAAAACAATGTAATGAAAATCTAGGTTCCTGCCAAAGGCTCTTGACCTTTTCTTAAAAGGAGCAATTAGCAGATATATGAGAAGTGTTTAGAGGTAAGCTAGCACCTCTCACAGATTTGAAGGAGAATTGGAAAAATTATTTTCTCACTGTATGATAGTACAGTGACTGTCACCTAAAATGGTGTAAGGAAATACACCATTTTAGGAAGGAAATACACCATTAGTAGGAAATACTGTGTTAAGGCATTGTATTTACTACTAACTATGCAATTTATCAAAATAGAATAAATTTACAGTTTGAATGTATTTAAAAATAGTGGCGCCTGGGTGGCTCAGTGGGTTAAAGCCTCTGCCTTAGGCTTGGGTCATGATCTCAGGGTCCTGGGATCAAGTCCCGTGTCAGGCTCTCTGCTCAGCAGGCAGCCTGCTTCTCCCTCTCCCTCTGCCTGCCTCTCTGCCTACTTGTGATCTCTCTCCCTCTGTCAAATAAATAAATAAAATCTTAAAAAAAAAAGTAGTTAAAAAGAATTAATAATTAATTAAAAATATTTTATTGACTATCAAGCATCGGTTGGAATCAAGGTATCTTACCTTTCTTTTAGATTCATTATTGTTTTATTTTGATTTGCTATCTCAAACCTCTCTCCCCAAGTGATTTGCCTTATATCCATAATAGATCATACATAAATTTACATAAGAGATTCTAAATATTACCATAGGTATACAGTAGAATTTGCTGTGGTTTAATTTTCTAGCAGCTTTATTATAAAGTATATTGTAAAATGTAAAATAAGTATATTGTAAATGTACACTGATTTTTAGTACATTTATGGAGTTTTGCAACCATCATCACAGTCTAGTTTTAGGACATTTATAGCAACCCAAAAAGTATAATGCCCATATGCATTTAATTTTTGCTCCCAGCCGCAGGAAGCCATTGGCCTTTTTGTCTCTTTAGGTTTGGCTTTTCTAGAAATAACCTATAAAGGTAATCATATAACGTGTGGTCTCTTGTGTCTGGCTTCTATTTAGCATACTGTTTTTGTGGTACTCCTTTTCATAGCTGAGTATGATTCCATTGTGTGGCTATACCACATCTTAAAAATCCATTTACTAGTTGATATTTGGTTGTTTCTGTTTTGGGGTCATTATGAGTAGTGCCGCTATAAACAACTCTGTGTGTGTGTGTGTGTGTGTGTGTGTGTGTGTGTGTGTATCTGTCTTTGCAAGGGTGTATATAATTTCTTGTGGGGAGATACTGAGAAGTGGAACTATTGGGTCATATATTAAGTTGACATTTAGCTTTTTAGGAAACTGCCAAACTATTGCACAATACGGCTAGAATTTTACAGTCCTACCAGCAAAGTATGAAAGTTTCTGTTTCTCCACATCCTTCTCAACACTTGCTGTTTTAGGTCTTTTTTATTAGTCATTTTAGTGGATTTGTAGTGTTATCTCATTGTGACTAATTTGTACTTTCCTAATGACTGAGGAGAATGTTTAGCATCTTTTTAGGAGCTTATCAGTCATTTCAATACCTTATTTGATGAAATGTTTATTCAGGTCCTCCCCCACTTTTTAATTGGAGTGTTTTTGCCTTAGTGAGTTTTAAGCGTTCTGGATTTTCAGGTTTTTAGTGGTGTCTTTTGGAGAATAAAAGCTTAATTTTGATTAAGCCTAGCTTTTTTTTTTTTTTTTTTTAATGAATCATGCTTTTTGTTATGTTAAAAAAAAAACCCTTTGGCTCATGCAAGGTCATAGCATGTTATGTTTTATAAGTTTTATAATCTGAGTTTTGGGTGTTTTTTTTTTGTTTTTTGTTTTTTTGTTTTAAAATCTGAGTTCTTATACATAGGTCTGTCACCCATTTTGAGTTGGCTTTTTTGTTTGTAAAGATGTAAGTTCAGGAATGCCTGGATGGCTCAGTAGGTTAAAGCCCCTGCCTTTGGCTCAGGTCATGATCTCAGGGTCCTGGGATGGAGCCCCGCCATCCATCAGGCTCTCTGCTCAGCAGGGAGCCTCCTTCCCCCTCTCTCTGCCTGCCTCTCTGCCTACTTGTGATCTCTCTGTCAAATAAAATCTTAAAAAAAAAAAAAAGTGTAAGTTCAGTTGTTTTTTTTGTTTGTTTTTTGTTTGTTTTTTTTAACATATAGATCCAGTTGTCTTAGCACAATTTGTCGGAAAGATTCTTTCCTATTGAATTGCGTTGGCACCTTTGTCAAATATCAATTGACTGTAACAATAAGGGGTTATTTCTGAGTTTGTTAGTCTGTTTTATTCTTCAGTATGTCTGTTATGCAAGCATCACACTGTAGCTCTATAGCAAGTTCAGAAATTGCATGGTAAAAGTCCTGCTTTGTTTCAAAATTACTTTGCCTATTCTAGATCCTTTGCATTTCTGTATAAATTTTAGAATGATCTTTTCAATTTCAACCCCCCCACCCAAAAAAACAAAACCCAAAACAAAAATCGGGATTTTCAGGGGATTACACTAAATCTGTAGATCAGTAGAGAGAATTGGTGTCTTAATGGTACAGAATATTCCAGTCTATGAACATGCTATGCAGTGTCTTTCCATTTATTTAGATTTAAAATTTTTTTCTTAGCAGTATTTTGTAGTTTTCAGTGCATGGGTCTTTTGTTAATTTTTTTTCTCAAGTAATTTTATCTTTTGTGGTGCTCTCGTGATGTAATTGTTAATTTCATTTTCAGATTGTTATACATATATAGATGCAAAATTGATTTTTTGTATATTGGCTGTTTTGCAGCGAGACTTGCCAAAACTTACTCTCATAGTTTTTGTTTTTTTTAAGATTTATTTAGAGGAAGAGAAAGTGTGAGTGTGCATGTACAAGTGGGGGAAAGGGCAGAGGAAGAGGGAAAGAGACTCTCAAGCCGACTCTGCCCTGAGCACAGAGCGCTACATGGGCCGATGTCATGACTCTGAGAGCGTGGCCTGAGCCAAAACCAACAGTTGGATCCTCAACCGACTGAGCCATCCGGGTGCCCCTCAGTTTTTATAGTTAGAACTAAGAAACAGATTCAGCAGAATTTCAAGGCACAAAATCAACATGCAGAAGTCAGCTGCATATCTATACAATAACAATGAACATTCAAAAATGAAGTTAAAACAATTTATGGTAGCATCAAAAAGAATTAAATACTTAGGATTAAACTTAACTAAGGAGGTAAAAGACTTGTATGCTGAAAACTATAAAACCATTGCTGAAAGAAATTAGAGATGTAAATAAATGAAAAGAAATCCTATATTCACAGATTCAGTGGGATCCCAGTGGCTTTTTTTTGGGTACATAGATAAAAATCCATCCTAAAATTGAAATAGAAACTCAAGAGATTGCTCTCATCAGTTTAGGTAAAATTTTAGCAGTTTCGTAGATCTTTTCATCTTTCTTTTTTTTTTACTTTTACTGATCTTTTACTGATGTATTAATTTTTTTGTTTTCTTATATTTCGTTTCTGCATTGATTTTTAAATTACTTTCTTTGGATTTGGTATTATATATATTAAATAATTAATAATATATTATTATATATGGGTTTGGACAGACATATAATGACCTCTATCTGTCATTGTAATATCATGTAGAATATTTTCCTTGCCCTAGAAATCCCTTGTGCTGTGTTTGTTCATCCTCCCCCCCAAAAATTTGATATGCACCAATTTTATTTTCAGTTCAGTTTTTAAAAGTAATCATTTTTAAAATTTAATTATTTCATTGAATCATGGGTTATTTACAAGTATGTCACTTAATTTCCAAATACTTGAGGATTTCCTAATTCTTTGTTACTGATTGCTAACTTAATTCCATTGTGGTTTGGGACTGTATTTTGAATGTTTATTCCTTTAAGATCATTAAGGACTGTTTTATGGATTAGCATACGCTTTGTGTTGGAAAATGTTTGATGTGCATTTGTAAGGAATATTTTGCTATTGGCAGAGTGTTCTCTAAATGGTAGATTAAATTGGTTGACACGGTCTTTCAAGTCTTCTATGTCCTTGTTAATGTTCAGTTTAGCTCTGTCAGTTATTGAGAGTAGGGATTGAAATCTCCAACTCTATTGTTGAATTGTTTTCTCTTTGAATTCTGTCGGTTTTGCTTCCTATGTTTTTAGGCTGCATAGTTAGGTTTGTATACATTTGTATACGTTTATAATGGTTATATTGATAATAATGATAATCATTATATGATAATACTTAATGATTATCATATAATAATACTTTTTATCAGTATTCTCTCTCCACTAATGTTTCTTTTCATAAAGTGTATTTTGTTGTGTATTAATACTGCCACTTCAGTTTTCTTAGTTACCATTTGTGTGACATACTTTTTCTGCCCTTTCACAGACTAATGACATTTTTAAATCCAAAGTATAAGTTTTTTTTTAAATTAATTTATTTATTTGACGGGGAGAGAGAGAGAAAGAGAGATATCACAAGCAGGCGGAGAGGCAGGCAGAGAGAAAGGGGGAAGCAGACTCCCTGCCGAGCAGAGAGCCCGATGGATGGCAGGGCTCCATCCCAGGACCCTGAGATCATGACCTGAGCCAAAGGCAGAGGCTTTGACCCATTGAGCCACCCAGGCGCCCCCAAAGTATAAGTCTTATATGGACATTTATTTAGATCTTGCTTTTTTGTTGTAGTTTTTTTCCCAAATCCAATTTGATACTCTCTGCCATTTGATTGGAGTGTTGAGTCCATTCACATGTAATTACTGATACCGTTGGGTTTATATTAGCTCCTTTGGTGTTTTGTTTTCTGTATTTCTCATGTCCTTAGTTTACTTGTTACTCTTTTATTTGATTTCTTTCTTTCTGTTTTTCTTTTTTTTTTTTTTTTTAAGATTTTGTTTATTTGCAAGCTTGCCCCAGGAGCAGTGGGGAGGAGCAGAGGGAGAAGCAACTCCCTGCTGAGCAGGGAACCCAATGCAGGACTCTATCCCAGAACCCTGGGATCATTACCTGAGCCACCCACGCGCCCAATTGCTTTGATTTCTTAACCATATTTTTCTAACTTACTTTATTAACAAGTTTTTCTAGTGGTTACCATGTGCGTATCATTACATATATCTCAGGTTAATACTGAATTCTGGTAAAATATAGCAATTTTTTTTCGGCCTCCTTTTTACTTTCATGGCTTTTTAAAATTTTTGAGTGTAGTTGACAATGTTACATAGTTAACAGGTGTACAGCAAAGTGATTCAACATCTCTCTGTTATGCTGTGCTCACCACAAGTGTAACTACTGTACAACCTATGACAGTATCATTGACTGTGTTCCTTATGCTGTACTTACCCCTGTGACTTATTCATTCCATAACTGGGTTTACTCTTCTTTCTTTTATTTATTTTTTTAAGATTATATTTACATATTTGACAGAGAGAGAGAGAGAAGGAGGGAGGGCGGGCGGGCATGAGCAGGGGAGCTGCAGGCAGAGGGAGAAGGGGAAGCAGGCTCTGCAGGGAGACTGATGTGAGACTTGATCCTTGGGATTGAAACCTGAGCCACCCAGGAGTCCCTACTTTTCAGTTTTTTAAAGTGGTAAAATATGCATAACATTTACCTTTATAATAGTTGTGAAATATATATTTATTTGGCTTTAAGTACATTCACATTGTTGTGCAGACATCACCATCCATTCCCAAAATGTTTTTCTTCTTCCCAAATTGAAGCTCTATATCCAGTAAACAATAATTCCCTAATTCTCCTTTGTCCTCTTACCAGGTAATCACTGTTCTACTTTCTGTCTCTCTGAATTTCACCGTTGTGGAAACACAGTATTTGTCCTTTAGTGATAAATTTATTTCATTTAGCATGTTCTTTTATGTTCTAGTATGTACCAAAATTTGCTTCCTTTTTAAGGCTGAATAATATTTTATTGTGTGTACATATTTTGTTTATCCATTCATTCATTGATGGACACTTGGGTTGCTTCCATTTTTTGGCTCTTGTGAGTAATGCTGCTGGAGTATTCAAGCCCCTGCTTTTGGTTCTTTGGTGAATATATCCCAAAGTGGAATATGTGGGTTGTATGGTAATTCTGTTTAATTTTTTGAGAAATTGTCATACTGTTTTTCACAGTGGCTGCACCATTTTACATTCCCACTAGAATGCACAAGGGTTCCAACTTCTCCACATCTGCACCAACATTGGTTCTTTTCTTTTTGTTGGTAGTCATCCTGATGGGTGCAAAGTGGTATCTCATTGTGGTTTTGATTTCCATTTATGTAATAGCAAATGATGTTGAATATCATTGCCAAACTCACTGTCTGAAAGTTTTTATCCTGTGCTTTAAGAGTTTTACAGTTTTACCTCTTATTTTTAGGTCTGTGCTCCATTTTGAGTTAATTTTTGGGTCAAATTTTGTTTTTTTCATGTGGATATCCAATTTTCCCAGTGCTCTCTGTTGAAAGGTTATTCTTTTCTCTCACTGAATGTTCTTGGCATCCTTATGAAATGTTTTTTAACAGTACATACAAGGTTTTATTCCTGAACTCTCTGTTGTATTTTGTTCTGTGTGTCAATCTTTATGCCAGTATGGTACTTTTTTTTTTTAAATAGGGATTACACTGAATCTGTAGATTGTCTTGGGTAGTGCTGACATCTTAATATCATCTTGTAATTCAGGAACACAGGAGGTCTTTTTCACTTATATGCTTTTTTAATTTATTTCAGCAACATTTCTGTGGTTTTTTTTCTTTTTAAAGATTTTATTTATTTATTTGACAGAGAGATCACAAGTAGGCAGAGAGGCAGGCAGAGAGAGAGGGGGAAGCAGGCTCCCTGCTGAGCAGAGAGCCTGATGCGGGGCTCGATCCCAGGACCCTGAAATCATGACCTGAGCCGAAGGCAGAGGCTTTAACCCACTGAGCCACCCAGGAGCCCCTTCTGTGGTTTTTAATATACAAGTGTTTCACTTCATTGGTTAAGCTTAATCCTAAGTATGCTGTATTCTTTTTGATGCTTCTCTGGATTTGTTTTTCTAATTTCATTTTTGGATGTTCATTATTACATAAAAATGCATCTGACTTTTGTATTGATACTGTATCCTGAAATTGTGCTAAGTTTATCACTTTCAATAGTTGTGTGTGGAATCTCTAGAATTTTCTACACTTAAGGTCATGTTATTGGAGACCAGAGATAATTTTTCTTATTCTTTTCCAATTTGGATGCCTTTTTTTTTCCTCACTGACTGCTCTGATTAGGACTTCCAGTCCTATTTAAAATGGAAGCAGTAAAAGTGAGCATCTCGGTCTTCTTCCTGACATTAAAGGAAAAGCCTTTCAGATTTTCACCATTGAATATCGGCTATAGGTTTTTATACATGATTTTTGTTAGGTTGAGGTGGTTTCCTTCTGTTGGTAGTTTGTTGAATGTTTTGATCAAAAAGATGTTGAGTTTTGTCATATGCTTTTTCTGAATTCACTGAACTGGCCATATGTGTTTCCTTCATTCTGTTAATGTGGTGCATTCCATTGATTGATTTTCATGTGTTGAATCATCCTTGCATTCCAGGAATAAATGACATGAGTCATAGTTTATAATCCTTATTGTTTGCTAGTGGTTTGTTGAGGATTTTTGCAATCTGTATTCTTTAGGGATGTACATAGTTTTCTTTTCTTCCTTCCTTCCTTCAGTTTTCTTTTCTTCCTTCCTTCCTTCCATCCATCCATCCATCAGGGTAATGTTGCCTCATAGAACATCTTAGTAAATGTTCCAGCCTCAATTTTTGGAAGAGTTTGAGAGAATTCACGCTAATTTTCCTTTAAATGTTGATAGAATCCACTCGCCATACGGTCCTGGGCGTTTCTTTGTTGGGAGGTTTTCAGTTACTGATTCAGACTTCTTACTAGTTACAGGTTTATTCAGGGTTCTGCTTTTTTAATGATTAAGTCTTGGTTGGTTGTGTGTTTTTAAGAATTTGTTAATGTCACCTAGGTTATCTAATTTATTAGCATGTAGTTCATAGTGTCTTCTCTCTCATTTCTGAGTTTAGTTATTTGAGGTTTTTTTCCTTAGTCTAGCTAAGGTTTCATAATTTTGTTGATCTTTTTGAAGAGCCAGCTCTTGGTTTCTTTGATTTCTCTCTCTCTCTCTCTTTTTTTTTAAATATTTATTTGCTTAGTGAGAGAGAGAGAGACAGAGCGTGCACACAAACATGGATGGGGGACAGAGACAGAGGGAGAAGCAGGCTCCCCCCTGAGCAGGGAGTCTGATGTGGGGCTCTTTTCCAGGACCCTGGGATCATTAATTGGGCCAAAGGCAGACGCTTAACTGACTGAGCCACCCAGGTGCCCCAATTTTCTCTTATTTTTAAATTCATTTTATTTCTCTCTTCTTTAATCTTTATTATTTCCTTATTCTAGCTTTGGGTTAAGTTGTTCTTTTTGTATTCCCATAAGATGTAAGACTGATTTGAGACCTTTTTTTTCCCCTTAATATAACCATTTACAGTAGTACATTTCCCATTTTGCACTGCTTTTGTTGCATCCCATACATTTGGTTTTGTTATGTTTTCATTTATCACAGGGTATTTTCTGTTTTCCCTTGTGAATTTTTTTTTTCCTTTCCCATTGGTTGTTTAAGAATGCATTGCTTAGGAATGCCTGGGTGGCTCAGTCGGTTCAGCAGCTGCTTTTGCCTCAGGTCATCATCATGGACTCCTGGGACTGAGCCCTGCATCGGGCTCCCTGCTGATCGGGGAGCCTGCTTCTCCCTCTCCCCATGCTATTTCCCCTGCTTGTGCTGCCTCGCGCTCTCTCTCTCTCTCTGTCAAATAAATAAATAAATAAAATCAAACACAATTTTAAAAAATAATGTGTTGCTTAATTTCCACATAATTTGTGAGTTTCTAGGTTTCTTTTTGGTTTTGATCTTTAGTTTCATTGTGTTGTGATCAGAAAAAATACTTTTGTTTCAATCTTCATAAGTTTATTAAGACTTGTGCCCTTATTTATGGCCTATCTTGGAGAATATTCCATGTGAACTCAGCAAAAATGTGTATTTTTCTGTTGTGTGGAGTGATCTGTATGTCTGTTAGGTCCAGTTAGTTCATAGTGCTGTTCAAGTAATCTGTTTACTTATTTTGTGTGTCATTGTTCTGTTTTCCATCACCTTCTTTGAAATACTGTGTATTATGTTACATCTGTGTATGTTGTAATCATAAATATGGTATATTATGTAATGTCCTTCAACAACACAGGGATTAGGGACACTGACCCTGTGCAGTCATAAATCCATGTATAACTTTTGATTCCTCCCAAACTTAACTACTAATAGCTTACTGTTGACTGGAAATCTTTTACTGATAATAGTTGGTTAATACATATCTTGTAGGTTATATTATATATTGTATTCTTACAATAAGATAAATTAGAGAAAAGAATATGTTATTAAGGAAATTGTAAGGAATAAAAGACGAATTACTGTTTTTATTGGAAAAAAAGTCTGCATATAAGGGAGTTTCACAGTTCAAACCTGTGTTACTCAAGATTCAACCATATTTTTAAAAACTTGTTTAATAAACACTGATTATTTTTTTTTAGCAAAACTAAAAAAAAAAATAAAAATGTGTATTTGTATTTATGTGTGTATTTAGCATTTCTTTGGCTCTGTGTTTCTTCCTTGGGATTTGAGTTACCATCTGTGTCAGTAGTTCTCCCCCAAACCACCACCTAGTTCAGTGATTTACTAGGAAGGCTCATAGTACTCAGTATATAGTCCTACTTATGTCTCTGATTTGTTACAGCAAAAGGATACAAAGCAAATTTGTCAAAGGTAAGTCTCATTGGGGATAATCTCTTGGAGCCAGGTACAAGCTTTCAGTAGTCCTTTTTCAGTGCAATCAATATAAGATGTGCTTATTTCTTCCAGCATCAAATTTTTGTGACTGCATATGAGCAGTCTTGACTACCAGGGAAGCTCATTGTAGACTCATTCCCTAAGAATTTTATTGAGGCCTTTCTACCTAGCTCATATCCTGAAGGAAAACAAGTGTTTTAGCATAAGTTGTGTGTTTTGTAGAGTTTAGGCACATTTAGCTATTTGTATCAGTTAAGCAATGGTGAGAGCCCTCCCCAAATCCAAGTTCCCAGATGCCATCCAAGGATCAACCTTATATGCAGGCCTTTTTTAGTATAGCAATCTCAGGCTTATTAACTTTTTTCTGCATGCCGATTGATGTCATTTTTTTTTTCCTGAGATATTGCTTAGTATTTTTGTAAGGTAGGTTTGCTAGCAGCAAATTTTTCAGTCTCTTTATCTGGAAATTTCTTTCCCTGAAGTTTTGAAAAATAATTCTGTTGGATATAGAATTCATGGCTGACAGGTTTTTTTGTTTAGGCATTTATGTATTTCATTTCATTGCCTTCTGGCCTCCATTGTTTCTGGTGAGAAGTCAGCTGTTAATCATATTTTTTGTCCTTCTGTGTGTGGTCATTTTATTTTTGTTCTTCCAACATTTTCTTGTTGGCTTTCAGTAGTTTGTGGTGTATGTACATAAGAACATATGTAGGTATTTATCCCACTTCAAGCATTATGAATCCGGGGCTTAATGTCTTTTATCAAACTTGAGGCATTCACAGCCATTATTTCTTCAATTTTTTTTTTTAAATCCTTTGTAACATTTCCTGGAACTTCCCATTATAGATTGCTTCACGTGTTGTCCACAGCCTCTGATGCTGTCTTTACTTAAGACTTTTTTCTCTCTGTTTTTTAGATTGGATAATTTTATTGAACTATTTTCATGGTTATATTTTTCTTAATTTTTTCATCCACTCAAATCTGTTGAGTATGTATAATGAAGCCTTCATTTCAGTTATTATACTTTTAAATTCTAGAATTTCTAGAATTGGTTCTTTTTTATTGCTCTTTATTGAGATGCCCCACTTTTTGAGGTATTATTATATTTTTCTTTATTTCTTTATTTATCATGACTATTGTGAATTTTTGTCTGGTATACTAGGCCCACTCAGAAGTAGCTTCTTTTTCCATCAGTCTGTGTCACATTTTACCAGTTTCTTTGTAGGTCTTTTCAATTTTTTGCTTATAATTGAACATTTTATTTTATTTTATTTTTTTAAAGATTTTATTTATTTGACAGAGAGAAACACAGCGAGAGAGGGAACACAAGCAGAGGGAATGGTAGCGGGAGAAGCAGCCCCAATGCGGGGCTCGATCCCAGGACCCTGGGATCATGACCTGGGCCGAAGGCAGACACTTAACGACTGAGCCACCCAGGCGCCTCTATAATTGAACATTTTAGATACTTTGTTTTCTGAGGGTCATTTTTGCTGATTTTGTGTTTTCATATTTTTTTTTTTAGTAACTTATCTGATTTAATTTGTAAAATTTATCTCTCCAGTGTGCAGCCACTGACTGACTTCTGTGCTTTATTTTTTTTCTTATTTTTGGCTTCCTATGGGCTCCTATGGGTTGCCTCTATGCATAAAGCATCTTGAGCTAGTAGGCATCTGTTCTTTGTTGATTAATTGGTATGTGTGTCGGGAAATGTTTGCAAAGTTCAGGACCTTTTTTTGTGTCAGGTCCAGCTTTTACTTCCTGCTGGGTCCTTCCGTGACTTTCTTGGGAATAGCCTTCCAGTGAGCCAGTGATGTGTGGGGGAGCTTGGCCTTTCTTTGCTCTTCTCTGTGCATTTACACAGCCTCTCTGTTAGGGATGAGTTGAGAGCTTGGGTCCTTTGGGTTTTTCCTCTTCATAAGGAAGGAAAACTGCCTCAGAGTGAACTAAGGGTATGTGGTGGGCTTTTCTGTTCCCTCTGTGGGTTTCTCATTTCCAGGATCTCCCTGGAAAACCTTGCCCAAAGCAGATCTGCAACCTCTGGCTAGCAGCACTGTCAACTTTCCAAGGAATTTGCTGTTTTTACTGACAGTGCTAAAGAGTGCGATACCCTCTGCTCCGTGTCAAGGCAGCCCACCTCTAGCAGTAGAGTTGCTGCTTTTTCATGGACGGCCCTATCCTGGTGGCTCTGTTGCAGTAAAGCTTTGGGGAGAGAATAGGAACACTCCTGGAAGGAACATCATCTGTTCCCATTGTTCTTCTCTGAAGTTCACAGTTTTTCATGAATAAATGTTTCTTAAATTTTTATTTGCCTCTCCTAGATATTTAAAATGGTTGTTTTGACAGTTGTATGGTGGTTTTTTGGGGGGAAGATTTGCCAGCGTCTTCACTCTGCCATAGTTGGAAGTCCTTGTGTTTTAATGTTAGTTAGGCAATTTTGTTTTGACTTTATGGGGCAGAATTGATCAAATTGGCTATTTGTGTCAATTTTCAGTCATATATTTAGAAAAAATAGGTTTTTTTTGCAGACAGATGTAATTGTTGATGTAATTGTGTTGTCGTCTTGCTGTTGGTTCCTCTGTGTGTGTGTGCGTGCGCATGCACGCACGCGCGTTTTCATGTGCACATAGCAGGAAAGGTGGTAAGGAGAGAATATATTCAAGTTTGCTTATTTACAGTACTGTATTCAGTAGTTTTAGGTCTCATTCATCTGCCATTGCCATGATTGTCAGTACTTCATTTAAGATCCACTACCATCACCTCTGGTGCCATCAGTGTTCCTGAAGCACAAAGATGATAAAATTTTTACTCACTCTTGTTGAATCTCAGTTATGTGAAATATAAATTCCATTGCTCTTAAACTAAAAGAGGACAAATTAGCAAGTATTGAGTATATATTGTATGTCAGTCTTTTACGTTTTTTTTTATTAATATGTTTTACACCTTGTAAGTTTTACAGTAATTTTGGGAGATTGGTCTTAATTCTGTTTTCCAAATAGGAAAAATGAGGCTCAAGTACAGTAATTTTGTGACCTAAGGGAAGTTATTTAGTAAGTGGCAGAGCTAGGTTCAAATGTACACTTAATGCAAAAACTTATCATGTGGAGTTTCATACTTCTCATAAAAAATAGGACAGTGAACTCGAAACAGTCTGTTGGAAAGGTATCTCAGCAGTAGCCAACTTAAAAAAAATTTAAGCAGTTCTCTTAAGATTTGAAGATTGTTTAGTGAGTGCTAAAATCTGAGCACAGTGTCTAGAACTTTTCAGTGTAGTATGCTGTTTAAATGAAACAATACTGTGAAGTAGAATGGTTTTCTTTCCATTATGGTCAAGGGCATATGGTTTCCTGAGGCCCAAGGGCAGATGGTTGGTAAGCTTGGGCTCTCCCATTCTTACATTGAACTAGAGGGAAACTTAAATGGAATCGAGAAGATTGGAGGTAGCAAGAAGAAAAGTCTTACTGCATGGATGTACATTTCAAACTAGAGTACTGTGTATTTTTACATGTTTATTATTTTTCTGGAATTGGGGAATTAGATATTCTCCCTAAGTTTATTTTCCAGTTACCAGACTTCACTGTAAGTTGAACTTAAAATTTAGCTAATTTTTATAAAAAAGTTTCCTAAAGCCTATTATGTACTTGGTTTGTAAAAGAGAAGATTCTAAGCAATACGGTATTTAAGGCTTAGAGCCTTCATTGTTGATATTGTGATGTGCTGTTGAGGTTTGTTGATGTTCTGACCTTCAGTTCACACTTAAGTGTATGTTAGGAAATGGAGATAAATTCTAGAAGTGTATGTTAGGAAATGGAGATAAATTCTAGAGATTGCTTAACTTTTAGCTCTCTATTGAATTTATGTGTAAAAATTTCCACTTGTAATTACATCCAATTGTGTACCTGTGTTGTACTTAAATGAAATGCTTCTCTAGAGGGACTGATACTGGTTTTCTTATTTCATGAGATACAAATTTGGTTTATTTAAAAAAAACAAAAACCTTTATTTTCTTTATTAAATTTTCTAAGAATCTTAAAATGTACAGAATACCTGGGTACTCACCACATTGACAGTTATCAACAATTTGCCTTATTTATTGACAATAATTGTCAACATTTTGCCTTACTTATTTGCTTGTATGTGTCTGTACATTTCTGTATATTTGTGGGGACTGTTTGAAAGTTTGAGATATCAAGACACGTCATTGGTACTTAAATACTAACGTGCACATTTTCTAAAAATGACATTCATATACATAGCCAGGCTATGAAAATTAATAATTTCCTAATATTTCTGTTTGAAGATTTCCCCAATATTCCCTAAATTACGTGTATATCTCTTTTATTTTAAAACAAAGAACTACAATTCACCCTGAATTAACACGTATTTGAATTATGTGGGTCCACTTATTTGCAGATAATTTTCAGTAAATACACTGTAGCACCATAAATGTGTTTGCCTTATGGTTTTCATGATAACAATTTTCTTTTCTCTAGCTTACTTTATTGTGAGAATGCAGTATATAATACATATGACATATAAGACGTGTGTTAACTATTTACAGTATCAATAAGACTTCTAGTCAACAATAGTCTATCAGTAATTAAGTTTTTGGAGAATCAGAACTTACACATGGATTTTCAGCTGTAGGGGTTGGCACCCCTAACCCTGGTGGTGGTCAGGGATCAGCTGTACTCAAGGGTCATGCATTCCATTGGGTTGTTACATGTCTTTAGTTGGTTAGCCTCCCTCTCTAATTTTCAGTACAGAGTTATTTTATTTTTAGTAGATGAGGCCACTTTACTTGTAGACCACCCTACACTCTGGATTTGTCTAATTGTTAATGTTTTCCTAAATCCTCCATATTTCTTGTGAAAATTGGAAATTATGTTTAAAGGCCTAAGGTTAAACATATCCAATGTGGGGGCGCCTGGGTGGCTCAGTGGGTTAAAGCCGCTGCCTTCGGCTCAGGTCATGATCTCAGGGTTCTGGGATCGAGCCCCACATCAGGCTCTCTGCTCACCAGGGAGCCTGCTTCCCCCTCTCCCTCTGCCTGCCTCTCTGCCTACTTGTGATCTCTCTCTCTTTGTCAAATAAATAAATAAAATCTTTAAAAAAAAAAAAATCCAGTGTGACTACTTTATGGATGCTGTAGTCATGAAATTAATTTTAAAGGTGTTTCCATTTAAGAGCACTTGTTAATTGAGGTAATTTTCCACAGGATATAGAGTAGTAACAGGGTGGGAGAGAAAACAGCCTGATTTCAGGAGCTTGAAAAATGGGCATCATGCATTTCTCAAGTATTACTCATTTCATATAGGAGAGAAAGAAGTAGCTGAAGTTTGTTATCTTCTTTGTGTACATGCTATTGCTCATCTCAGTTCAATGCTAAGAGCATTAGTGTTGAGTTTGAGACACCAGCTGCAGTTATCAGCTGTTAACACTGAAGGAAAATGGTATTTTGGAAATGGAGGAATTTGGAAGCAAGAAATTAATTATTCATCATTACTGAGACAGTATCAATAGAAGAAACTGCACTGATAGATGTCCCTTGTACCCACTTTGAAAATAAGACCTAATGGGCTGTCAACAACTAAACAGAAAATCTTCTTTGGAAAATAATCTGGAATATATTAGTAATCTTTCCTGCCTTTATAAACAACTCTCACTATACTGAAATGATGGCTTGTTTATTTACTTTTGGACTTTTTTTGTTTAGGTAAAATTTATGTATAGTGACACTGACAAGCATATTTACTTAGATAACCACTGTTCCAATCAAGATTGAGAATATTTTGGCTTTTCCAGAAAGCGCCCTGTGCCCACTAACAGTATATCTGCTGCCCTTCTCTCCCCCCAGGCATTTGGTGGTTTGCCTTGATCTAAAGCTGTTTACTGCCGTGGTGCTGGTACTGATCTTGTCGTCATTGCCTAAGCTCTAGCAGGAACATACTGATGTCTTAAGTAGCAATTTTGTATAAATTATCTTAGGGAAGTAGTTGGGAGTTTTGTTCAGTGGTATTTTTTTTTTTTTTTAAGGTTTTATTTATTTATTTGACAGAGAGAGAGATCACAAGTAGTCAGAGAGGCAGGCAGAGAGGTGGGGGGAAGCAGGCTTCTCTGCTGAGCAGAGAGGCCCGATGGAGGGCTTGATCCCAGGACCCTGAGATCATGACTGGAGCCAAAGGCAGAGGTTTTAACCCACTGAGCCACCCAGGAGCCCCTGTTCAGTAGTATTTTTAATGTGATTTTAAAACATTAAATAATGAAATAGCAACAAAGATTTATAGTGCTTACTGAGTGCCAGGCAGTCTGCCAAATGCTGTATTATTAATCTTTGGCAGCAGTGAGATCCAAGGAAATAAGTACTATGATGTTTGTTTTAAAGATGTAGAAACTGAAGCGCAGGAGAAATAGTTTGTCCAAGCTTATAAAGCTAATAAATGGCAGAGCCAGCATTTGAATCTTGCATTCAGACTTGAGAGCCTGTATTCTTAGCTGCTGTGTTGTATTTCCTTATCAGGATATGACTTCTCTGAGCTGACCAGGAAACTTAATCACAGTGTGTAATGAGTTTTACTATAGAAATATAAGAATTCCAGTAAACAACTTAAAATTTCAGCTGTTGAAACAGAACCTCTTTAAAAGTTGGTGACCCCAGATTAAAAAAAAAATAGGCAGTGGATTTGAATAGTTATTTCTCTAAAGGCAATATACAGATGGCCAATAAATACATAAAAGGATTCTCTACATGGTTAGTCATTAGGGAAATGTAAATCAAAACCACAGGGTACTACTTCACACTCACTAGAATGGCTACAGTCAAAAAGACAGTAACAAGTGTTGATAAAGATGTGGAGAAATTAGAGCCTTCATGAACTGCTGATGAGAATACAAAATCCTGAAGCTACTGGGGAAAAGTTTGATAGTTCCTCAAAAAGTTAAACATAGAGTTATCATATGACCAGACATTTCCATTTTTTTTTTCTTTTTCAAGATTTTATTAATTAGAGAGAGGAGAAGCAGGCTCCCCACTAAGCAGTGAGCCTGGTGCAGGGCTCCATCCCAGGACCCTGGAATCATGCATGACCTGAGCCAAAGGCAGACACTAACCCAGGTGCCACTCCATTCCTAAGTATGTACCCCAAAACAATTGATAACAGGTGTTCAAAGAGAAACTTGGTCCAGGAGAAATGAACTTCATAGCAACACTTAACCACAAGAGCTAAAAGGTGGTAGCTCTTGGTAGGAACCAAGGTAGGAACAACCCAGATGTCCTATCAGCAGAAGGATGGGTAAACACGACGTGCTATGTGCATACGAGGGGATATTACTCAGTCATAAAAGGGAGGCAGTACTGGTACATGGTATAAAATGGATGAACCCTAGCGCATTATGCAAAGTGAAAGAAGCCAGACAGTGTGAAGACACACAGGGAGAAGATGGCCACATGACTGGAGTGATGCATCTACAAGCCAAGGAATGTCAAGGATTGCAGGCAAAACATCAGGAGCTAGAAGAGGAAGGAGTTTCTTCTGGAGTTGTCATGGCCTGGCTGATACCCTGATTTAAATTTCTTTTTTAAGCCACCCAATTTTTGGTATTTGTAACAGCAGCCCTAGGAAACTAATACAGAGAACATCCTAAATAGTTATTTAATCTCTAATGAGCTATTTCTGAAAACAGAGTGTCATATAAAATTTAAAAGATCTGTCTTGAGTCTTTTACAGATACTCACCAAGTACAAGTTACCATAAACCAACTAAAAATATGAGGAAACATGTAAACATCATAGATATACTATTCTATTAACATACATGTACCATAGTTTAATAACAATAGTGACAGTTGTATTTATCAAGTTTTTAAATTTACACCTGTGTTGAATTGGGCTTTGTATGGTCAGAGGACCTCTTCCCGCACCCCAACATTTCTCATTTTGGAATTTCTTTTTAATGAGAAGAAAAGTCATATTTCTAAAATCAAATGTTTTTATAAAGAAGAGGATAAATAAGTGGTGGTATATTCAGTACAGGAAGTGAGTGAATTACAGAAGAGCAGAGATAGCACAAAATTAAAGATAGTGATTGTATCTTGGTGAATTATAGGTGCGTGTAATTAGGCAAGGGCACTCAGGGCTTCAGGTTATTGATAGTGAATAATTTCTGTAGCTGGATGATGGGTTTGCCAGTGTTCATTTTATTCTTTATACTGTATACTTTATTTAGACATTAAAATCAGCTTAAATTCAGCAGTCTGTGGAAACAACTGTTTAAAGTGGTGGATTACTAAGAATTTAAAAATGTGGTTTTTCTCATGGATATTTAAGGAACAGAAAACTTAGGATATTAGTTACTGTAACAGAATTAGTAAGGATCTGTTTTTAATAGCATGAAGTTTTATACAAAAAGATTCATACATACTCTTGGGACCCTATTTTCCATGTTGTCGTGGGTTATAAGGAAATATGTAATAGACTTCTTTAGGTATATACGTGTATTTAGAAACAGAAGCAGTGCCATAAGGACTAAATTGCTGCCTAGATTATCGTTTTGGTAAAGCCAATAATTTGGGGGCCTTTAAATATGGTACATGTATATTAATAGAATAGTATATCTATAATGTTTACATGTTTCCTTTAAATATGTTGGTTTCTGCTACTTACAGTTAAAGTAGTACTTATGTTTGTGCACAGTGTAAGTCACCAGAGGAGAAGTAAGACTGAAGACCACTTGTTTCTGCTTTATATAAAAACTTAGTTTTATAAGCCCACATTATGCTTTTGTTTTGATATTGGTGCAAGCAGAGTAAAAATCTCAGACTTGGTATGCTTTCTGACTCCCATATTAGATAAGTTACTTACTTATAGAAATGAAAAGTTTT
>CM053615.1:3479025-3500245 GCA_028646535.1 Procyon lotor | reverse complement strand
CCAGGACAAAGGACCTCAGGGACCTACTGAGAAGTGGTGGAAGGGAACATGTCTGATTGGCAGGTGTCCTCATCCTACATGAGATTTGCCCTTGGTGGTTTATGAAGATTTTCAGAAGCATCCTCTCAGAACCCACATGAAAGTCAAAGTGTATGACAGCCTGTCCTGCCCAGGAGCTGTGGGGCAGGTAAGCAAGCAGTGGGATCAGCTCCTCCCATGACCATCTTCTCTCTGCATGTGTGGTTTGTGCTGCTGGGCCAGCAGTGAAGTCTCTTTCTGCAGTGGAGAGAGGGCAGAGGACCACTAGAAAAGAGAAAGGAAAGAAAGACTGTAGACAAGGGCATTTCATTTCATTGTAGACAAGGGACATTTCTGACCCAAATGTCATACCCCTGGGTCATGGTGCCTCACATGCTCTGTGTGATCCAGGCACAACTCTCCCTTATTCCACGGCCATAATTTATATATTCTATAAAAAAATGCATTTTTCTCAAGTAAAATGGGATACCCCACTAACAATATACATCTTGTTTATTGGAAGCAGTGATACCCCACTAACAATATACATCTTGTTTCCAGATCTTGTTTTTCATTATTTTTTAAAAAATTATATTTATTTGACAGAGTGCACAAGCAGGGGGAGTGGCAGGTAGTGAGAGAAGCAGGTTCCCAGCTGAGCAAGGAGCCCAATGCAAGACTCTATCTCAGGACGCTGGGGTCATGACTTGAGACAAAGGCAGCTGCTTGACTGACTGAGTCTGCCTTTTTAAATTATCTCTTTAAAATATCATACTCCAATAAAAATGGAACAGGGGTCCCTGGAAAAGTGGCTGCTTCTTGGACAGTGGCAGGCGAATACGAGATGACTCTTTGGAACTTCTTACACTACCAGAAAGTGGATGTCCAGTTGTTTCAGCAGCATTTGATGAAAACACCGTGTGTTCTCCATTGTATTACCTTTGCTCTTTTGTTGGAGGTCACTTGACTATATCTGTGTCGGTCTATTTCTGGTGCTCTCTTTTCTGTTGATCTGTTTTCTGTTCTTTGGCCAATACCACATTGTCTTGATTACTGTGTTTTTATAGTAAGTCTTGAAGTAGCATCAGGTCCTTCAGCTTAGTTCTTCTCCCTCAATATTGAGTTGGCCATTCTCGGTTTTTCGCCTCTCCATATAAACTTTAGAGTTATCCTGTTGATATCTCTTAAATAACTTGCTGTGATTTTGATTTGGATTGTGTTGAGTCTGTAGTTCCAGTTATAAGAACTAACATCTTGACAATATTGGATCTTCCCATCCATGAACTAGGAATATCCTTCCATTTACGTAGTTCATTTTAAATTGTTCATCAAAGTTTTGTAGTTTTCCTTATATAGATCTTGTACATATTCAATTAGATTTATGCCTAAACGTTTTTTTGGTTGCTAATACAAATGCTATTGTGTTTTTAATTTCAAATTCTGCTTGTTCATTGCTATTAAATAAACAATTGATTTTTATATGACCATCACATCCTGTAATCTTACTAATAATTATTATCACCATGTTATTTTGTTGGTGTTTCCTTTGGATTTCTATATAGGCAGTTGTGTTATATATAAACAAAAAGTTGTACTTTTTTCTTTCCTGTTTTCTTTTCTTAGTACATTAGCAAGGGGTTCCAGTGTGATTTTGAAAAGAAGTGGTGAGAGGGAGTGTCTTTACCTTGTTCCTGAGTTTAGCAGGAAAGCTTCTAATTTCTTAACAGTGAGTATGATGTTAGTTACAGGTTCTTTGTAGGTATTTTTTTGTCAGATTGAAGAAGTTCCCCTTATTCTCAGTTTACCAAGAGTTTTTATCATGAATGGGTACTGAATTTTGTTAAGTTCTTTTTCTGTGTCTATTGGTATGATCATGTGGTTTTTCTTCTTCAGTCTGTTGATGTGTAGTGGATTACATTAATTGATTTTTGCATTTTGATCCAGCCTTGCATACCTGGAATAATTCCACTTGGTTGTAGTGTATGATTCTTTTTAACATTGTTGAATTAGATTTGCTAATATTTTGTTGAGAATTTTTACAGCTATGTTTATGAGAGGTATTGGTTTGCTGTATTATATTATTGTAGTGTTTTTGTCTGGTTTTTGACTGATGCTGACCTCAGAAAGAGGAAGTAATCTCTCTGCTTCTGTTTTCTAGAATAGATTGTGGAGAATTTGTATAATTTCTTCCTAAGTATTTGATAGAATTCACTAGAGAACCCATCTTGCCTGTTTCTGTTTTTAAAGGTTATTAGCTATCAATTTAATAACTTAAATAACGTCCTTTTCAGATCATCTTTCCTTTTGATTCTTTTTAGTTGACTTATTTGGGCTAATTAGGGCTGATGGCTTATATTGTTATCTTTTATACACATTTAGAATTATTAAAAGATTTTCAGAGTACTCCATGATAAATTATTTTGAATTTGTTTTGTTTATATTTTTATGGGATACTAATAAAATAAATCTCTTTCCTTCCAGCCTACTGTGTTAATTGTAACCTACAAGGAACCTGAAAAATCATCTTCTCAGTTTGGATCCTACAAACAAGCTGAATGGAGGCCAGATAGTACCATGATAGCTGTGTCAGTAAGTAGAATTTTCAATTTTAATAGTATTTTCTTATGAAATCATTACATTGCATCTAAATTTGATTCTTTTAGATGACTTCATTTCAGTCTTTCCTACCCATTAGCATTTATCTTCCGTGATAGGAGTTCCTGTACCAATTCTTCTCTTGGTACTCTTAACTGTATCTTTTTGTGATTATTCTGTTTCTTCCTTTCCCTAATATAGTGCCCTGTATTCTTTTTACTTTCCTGTTTTGTCCTTGAAGTCTAATGCAAAATCATAAAGCTTTCGTCCCTACTCTCATGGGGTACTCCCAAACTTACATTTTAAGGCGGGCCTTAAGTTTGTCTCACAAAAATGATAGTATCTATGTTGTTTTTTTTTTTTTTTGTCACATTAAATTTTCATATGCATTTGGATCTATTTCTGCATTTCTCTTCTGTTCCATTAATGTGATTAGATCTGGTCAATTTTACCTTTTCCATCTGTTTTGTCACTGGCATTTTTTGGACTGTCATCACCTAATTTGAATAGCAATCATATATGGTTAATATTTATTGAGCACCTTGTATGTAGGTACTATTATAATCACTACATGTGGATCATTGCATTTAAATTTTAAATTGACACTTGAAGTCTATACTGTTACCTTTCACCATATATGAAGTTACATTGAAGAGCTGAGGAAGTAAGTTTGATTCAAAGTTACACAGATGGTGTTTATTGGAAAGAAGGGATTAAATTAGGTATTTGGATTCCATTTACTCTAAAGGCATAAGTTGAGTATGCTTTGCTTTATTTTGCATTGGACTTACTGATATTTTATAAATTGAAGGTTTGGTAATTTTGGTAATTCTCACAGTATTTCAGACTCCATTATCATTATATTTGTTATAGTGATTTGTGTTCAGTGATCTTTGATGTTACTATTGAAATTGTTTTAGGGTGCCACAAACAGAGCCCATATAGATAGCAAACTAAATAAGTGTTGGATGTGTTCTGACTGTTCTACTAACCCACTCTTTGCCTGTTTTACTCTGTGGGTCTCCCAATCTCCTAAAAAACAACTCTATGGAAATTGGGTCAATTTATAATCGTACCGTAGTCTCTAAGTGTTCAACTGAAAGAAGAAGCTGCATGCCTCTCCCTATCAACCAAAAGCTAGAAATGATTAAAGCTTAGTGAGGAAGGCATGTTGAAAGCTGAGGCCTCTTGTGCCAGTTAGCCAAGTTGTGAATCGAAGGAGAAGCTCCCAAAGGAAATTAAAAGTGCTACCTCAGTCAACACACGAATGATAGGAAAGTGAAACAGCTTTATTGCTGATACAGAGAAAGTTTAGTGGATAAGAGGTCAAAGCAGTCACAACATTCTCTTCAGCTAAAGCTGAAGGCTCTGACTCTCTTCAGTTCTGGGAAGGTGGAGAGAGGGGGGAAAGCTGCAGAAGCAAATTCTGAAGCTAGCAGAGATCAGTGCGTGAGGTTGAAGGAAGGAAGCCGTGTCCGTGGTGCGAAAGTGCAAGGCGAAGCAGCATGTGCAGCCGTAGGAGCTGCAGCCCGTGATCGGAAGATCGAGCTGAGATCGTTCCCGAAGGCAGTCACACTGACCAACAGATTTTGAGGGTGGATGCAAGAGCCTTCCACGAGAAGAAGATGCCATCGAGGACCTTCCTGGCTAAAGAGGAGAAGTCAGTACCTGCCTTCAAAGCTTCCAAGGACAGGCTGATCGTCTGGTCGGGGCCAATGCAATTGGTGACTTTTGACTTGTAGCAGGTACTTATTTATCATTTCTCAAATCCTAGGGCCCTTAGGAATTACAGTAAATCTACTCTGTGCTCTGTAAATGGAACAGCAGAGCCTGGAGGGCAGGACTTCTGTTTACAGCATGGTTTACTGAATGTTTTAAGCCCATTGTTGAGACCCGCTAAGAAGAAGAGAAAGATTCCTTTCACATTATCATCACTGACTGACTGTGCACCGGATCGCCCCAGAGTTCTGATGGAGTTGGACAGTGAGATTTGTGTTGTTTTCATGTCTGCTAACACATCTGTTCTGCAGCCCATGGATCAAGGAGTCATTTCAACTGGAAATGAGTCTTTTTATTTTTTTAATTAATTATGTTTACTTTTTATTGGAGTATAACAGAGTGTTATGCTAGTTTCAGGTGTACAGGGTTACAGTATGATTCAGCAGTGATTACTCAGTGCTCGTCATGATAAGTGTGCTCTTGATTCCCTTTATCTCTCACCCATCCCTCCTACCCACCTCCCCTCTGGCAACTACCAGTTGGTTGTCTGTATTTCAGAGTCTTTATCTCTTTTTTCCTTTATTTCTTACTCAAGTCTTCTTACTTAAGTACATTTCATAGGACTCTACCTACTGTACATAGTGATTGCTCTGATGGATCTGGGCAAAGTCCATTGAAAACCTTCTGGGAAAGATTCACCGTACTAGATGCCGTGGAAAACATTCATGATTCATGGGGAGAGATCAACATATCAGTGTTATTAGGAATTTGGAAGAAGCAGATTCCGGTCTTCATGGATGACTTTGAGGGGTTCCTTCCAGATTTCAGAGGAAGAGGCCACTGCAGAAGCGGTGAGAATAGCAAGAGAACCAGAATTAGAAGTGGAGCCTGAGGATGGGACGGAACTGCTGCAGTCTCGGGGCACAGCTCGGACGGATGAAGAGTCGCTGCTGATGAATGAGCAACGAAAGTGGTTTTGGAGGGGGATCTACTCCTGATGAAGGTGCTGTGAAGACTGTTGAAATGACAACAGAGGGTTTAGGGTATTGCTTCAGCCTCGTTGATAGAGCAGCAGCTGGGTTTGGGAGGTTTGTTTGACTCCACGATTTTGAAAGTTTTCTGGGCAAAAGCTATCAAACAGCATTGCAGGCTGCAGAGAACGTTTCATGAAAGGAGGAGTCAGTTGATGCACCGAACTTCATTGTTTGATGAAGTGGCCACAGCCACCCTGACCTTCAGCAACCACCACCCTGCTCAGTCAGCAGCCATCACCGGCAAAAAGATTTTGAGTTGCAGAAAGCTCAGATGATAGCATTTTGTTTGCAATCAAGTATTTTTTAATTAAGGTCTGTACGTTGTATTTTTAAACGTAGTACTATTGCATACCTAAAAATCAACAGTATAGTGTAAATATAACTTCAGTATGTGCTGGAAGACCTGATTTGTTTATTGTGAAATTCACTTTAATGACTTGTTCTGGAACTGAAGCCGCAACATCTCAGAGGTATGCCTGTATTCTTAACTTCTACATTAACTTACCTCTCTGCTTTCTGTCTTTTCTTTTTGTCTGTACAATGTAATGCTGACCAGGCGAATCGTTGGAAAATGGTCCACATTATCAAAATTTTAAATAGTTCCTCAGTTCTGCACACTGCCAACTACCTACCAATCTACTCTTCTGCCTGTTTTTGTAAGGATAATGAATTAAAAATAGTTCATCATATTTTAATTATTAAGGAAAAGTCAAAAAGAAATATTTTTGACATCTGAATATTATGAATTTTATTTTTTTGACTTATTTAATTTGGAGTTTAATTAACATACAGTGTTAATTATTTTCAGGTGTAAAAAAATTATTTAGCAGTTCTGTACATTTCTTAGTGCTCATCAAGATAAGTGTACTCTTGGGGCGCCTGGGTGGCTCAGTAGTTAAGCGTCTGCCTTCGCCTCAGGTCATGATCCCAGAGTCCTGCGATCGAGCCCACATCGGGCTCCCTGCTCGGCGGGAAGCCTGCTTCTCCCGCTACCATTCCCCCTGCTTCTGTTCCCTATCTCTCTGTTTCTCTCTGTCAAATAAAAGAAAAAAAAAAAATTAAAAAAAAAAAAGATAAGTGTACTCTTAATCCCCTTTATATATTTTACCCATCCTTCCTACACACCTTTGCTGTGGCAACCACCAGTTTGTTCTCTGTATGTTACAGTTTGGTTTTTTTGTGGTTTTTTTCCTTTGTTCATTTGTTTCTTAAATTCTACAGATGAGTGAAAACATACGGTATGTGTGTTTTTCTAACTTATTTCACTTAGCATTCTACTCCCCAGTTCTATCCATGTTGTTGTTGATGGCAAGATTTCAGTCATTTTTATGGCTGAGTAATATTCCATTGCATATATATGTACCCCACTTTTTATCCTTTCATCTGGGGATGGATACTTGGGTTGTTTCTGTAATTTGGCTATTATAAATAATGCTTCAGTAAACATAGGGGTGCATATATTTTTTCAAATAAGTGTTTTCATATTCTTTGGGTAAATACCCAGAAGTGGAAATTACTGGAACAGGTGGGATTTCTATTTTTAATTTTTTAAGGAACGTCCATACTACTTTCACAGTGGCTGCAACAATTTGCATTCCCACCAAAAGTGCATGACGGTTCCTTTTTCTCCATGTCCTCACTAACAGTTATTTCTTGTGTTTTTGTTTATTTGTTTTGTCTGTTTTTGTTTTTATTGAAGGCTCAGGTGACACATGACTGTTCATAAAATGACTTCAGTGGTGGGAGCTCTTGTGTTTTTGATTCTCGCTATTCTGACAGGTATAAAGTGATACCTCACTGTGGTTTTGATTTGCATTTCCCTGATGGTGAGTGATGAGCATCTTGTCATGTGTCTGTTGGCCATCTGTATATCTTCTCGGGAAATGTATCTTTGCAGGTTCTCTGCCCATTTTTAATTGGATTATTGGGGGGGGTTGGTTGTGTAAATTCTTTATATATTTTGGGTACTAATCTTTTATCAGATATATCATTTGCAAATATCTTCTCCCATTCTGTAGGTGACCTTTGTGTTTTGCTGGTTTCCTTCCCTGTACAAAAATCTCTTTATTTTGGTTTTGTCTGTATAGTTTATGTTTGCTTTTGTTTCCCTTGTCAGAGGAGACAATCTAGAGAAATGATTCTTGGGCCAAACTCAACGAAATTACTGCCTGTGTTTTCCTCTAGGAATTTTATGATCAGGTCTCATATTTAGGTCTATAATCCTTTCTGGGTTTAGTTTTGTGTATGGTGTAAGAAGGTGGTTCAGTTTCTTTCTTCTGTACATTGCTGTTCGGTTTTCCCAGCATTATTTGCTGAAGAGAGACTGTCTTTTCTCCATTTTGTGTTCTTACCTTCTTTTTTAAAAATGGATTGACCGTGTAATTGTTGGTTTATTTCTGGGCTCTTTATTTTGTTACATTGATCTATGTGTCTTTGTGCCAATACCATGCTGTTTGATTACTACAGCTTCATTGTATATGTTGAAGTCTGGGATTGTGATTACCTCCAGCTTTGTTCCTCTTTTTCAAGGTTGCTTTGGCTATTTGGTTTCTTTTGCAGTTCCCTACAAATTGCGGAATTTTTTTTTTTCTAGCTCTGTGAAAAAAGTTGTTAATACTTTGATAAGGATTGCATTAAATCTGTAGATTGCTTTAGGTAGCATGGACATTTTAACAATATTTGTTCTTCCAGTCCACGAACATGGAATATCTTTCCATTTGTTTGTGTCATCTCAATTTCTTTCATCAGTGTTTTAGAGTTTTCAGAGTCTAAATCTTTCACCTCAGTTAAGTTTATTCTTAGGTATTTTATTCTTTTTAGTGTAATTGTAGATGGGATTGTTTTCTAAATCTCTTTTTCTGCTCCTTCATTATCATATAGAACAAAATTTCTGTATATTAATTTAGTATCATGGCTTTCCTGAATTCATTTATCGGTTCTAGTAGTATTTTGGTAAGGGGACTCTTGAGGATTTTCTATATATAGTATCATGTCATCTGCAAATAGTGAAAATTTTACCTTACTAATTTGACTTTTTTTTTTTCTTTTCTTTTTGGTCTAATTGGTGTGGCTAGATCTTCGACTACTATGTTGAATAAAAATGATGAGAATGGACATTTTTGTCTTTATTATATTAAAGTATGTTTACTCTAAAATTTCTTTGTTGAGAATTTTTATTCTCGATGGAAGTGGTACTTTGTCAGATGCTTTCTCTGCATCTGTTGAGATGATCATATGATTTTTATCCTTTGTCTTGTTAATGTGATGTATCATGTTGATTTTGGGCATAGTGAACCACCTTTGCTTTCCTGGAATAAATCCCACTTGATCGTGGTGAGTGATTTTTTTTTTTTTTTTTTTTTAATGTACTATTGTATTCTGTTTGCCAGAACTTTGCTGCAGATTTTTGTATCTGTGTTCATCATAGTGACTTGTAATTTTCTTTCTTGGTAATGTTTTTGTCTGGTTTTTGTATCAAGATAATGCTGGCCTCATAGAGTAAGTTTGGAAGCTTTTCCATTTTTTGGAATAGTTTGAGAAGAATAGGTGTTAACTCTTTAACTGTTTGGTAGAGTTTACCAGAGAAGCTTTATGGACTTCTGTTTGCTGGGAGTTTGTTCTTTTCCTGTCTCCTATACCTGTAAAGTTAGTTTAAGGATTTTCTTGTTTCTTGAGGTAGGCTTGTATTCGTATAATCTTCCCTCTCATAACAGCTTTTGTTGCATGCCAAAGATTTTGGACTCTTTTATCTTCACTTTCACTTGTTTCCATGTAGGCTTTCCGCTGAGCAGAGAGCTGGCCATTGGGCTCAATCCCAGGACCGTGGTATCATGACCTGAGCCAAAGGCAGCTGCTTAACCAACTGAGCCACCCAGGCACACCTCTGTTCACTTTTTGTGTGTCTGTTACAGGTTTTCGATTGTGATTACCATTAGGTTCATATATAGCATCTTACACAGATGAGTCTATATTAAGTTGATGGTTAGTTAAATTTGAATCCATTCTAAAAGCCCTAAATTTTTACTCCTGTGCATGTTTTATATGATTTCATACTTCATATCATTTTATTTTGTGTATTCCTTGACTGAGTTTTAAGGGTATAAATTGATATTACTGATTTTGTGCTTAAATTGCTATACAGGTTTTTTTGTTTTTGTTTTTGTTTTTAGTGATTAATCTATTTTGTATTTACCTGTGGAATTTCATAATTTTCTTACTGCTGATTATTGCCTTTTCACTCAAAAAAATTCCCTGTAATATTTCTTGTGAAGCTAGCTTAATGGTGATGAAGTCCTGTAACTTTTGTTTGTTTGAGAAACTCTCTTTCCTGTTCTGAATGATAACCTTTCTGGGTAGATATACTCAGTTCCACATTTTATTATTTTCAGTACTTGTAATATATCATGCCACTCTTTTAGCCAGCAGTTTCTGCTGAAAAACCAGAGGAATTTTCAGCTATTATTTCTTTAGATAAATTTTCTGCCCCTTTTTCTGTCTGTTCCATCTGGGATCCTTATAAATTGCATGCTAATATGCTTGATGATGTCACTGATATCCCTTTACAGATTTTCATTTTTTATTGTTCCTTTTACCTTCTGGGGTTCATCTGGGTTACTTTCCATTATTCTGGACTCCAGGTCACTTATGGGTTCTTCTGCTTCCTCCAGTCTGCTATTCATTCCCTCTAGGGTATATTTTTTTCAGTAAGCCCTCTAGAGTATTTTTAATTTCAGGTATTGATTCTTCATCTCTGATTGGCTCTTTTTTATATTTTCTGTCCCTTTGTTGAAGGTCTCACAGAAATTCTCCATTTTTTTCTTAAGTACAGTGAGTATGTTTATGACCATCACTTTGAATTCTTTATCAGGCATATTGCTTATTTCCATTTCATATAGCTCTTTTGCTGTGGTTTTGTCTTGTTCTTTGATTTGGGACATACTCCTGTCTCCTCATATTGTCTGTGTTTGTTTCTTTGTATTAGGGAAGTCATCCGTGACTCCTCATCTTGAAAGTAGTGGCTGTAGGAAGAAGAGACCTTGTAGTGCCCTGTACCACAGTGTTCCCTATTTACCAGAGCCAGCAGACATTTCACAGGAGTTTTCTTTGTGGGTACACCAGGCAGGGTTTGGTCCCTGTGCTATTAAAGGGCCATTCTTGGGCTGCCATGGGCTTGTAGTTGGGTGGTGTCTGCTCTTAGACCAGATACCTTGTTCTCAACCCATCTCCTGGGTCCGCAGTCTTACCAAACTACAGGGTGCTGTCCCTGTGTGTCCCTGAGAGGCTTTCCTTTGTGGGCAGGATCTGTAGTCAAACCAGGTGTCTGCCCTAGTCTACCTTCTGGGGCTGTAATCCCACTGGTGCGTGTGGTTATATTCTTCCCTTCTCTCCAGAGCAGGCCTCACTTTAGAGTGGTGCTGGTCCCTGCTGGATTGTTCAGAGGGTATGTCTTCTCAGGCACTGTGGTAGGTTGGGCTGAGTATGTAGACTACCAAGGTAAGTGATGAGTGTTCATGCTTGATTACTGCTAGTGTCAAATTCTCTAAGCTGAGGTAGGGGATAGAGAAGTGGTGCCCACCAGCTCTTTTGTTCTTGGATAAGTCTCCTGAAGATCCATGTCTCTTCAGTGCATGTTCTGAGATTAGTAAATACATATGCTTCATGTATACCCCAGGCTTTTTTCCCACTGCTGCTTCTGTGCTGTATCCAGCTTGTTTGTTATGCTAGCTCTTTAAGGGCGGGGACTCAGTTTCCTGTTGCCTTCCACCTTTTCCAGAGCTAAGTCTGCTGGTTTTTAAAGTACCTGGAGTTAATCCTGCTGGTTTCCACACCAAATGTTTTGGGGACTCTTCTTCCTTGAGCAGCTCTTCTCTGCCTGAAGTTCATGGTGTGGGGTCTGCTTCTCTACCTTCTCCATGTTTGTGATATCCCTCCTATTTGTGCTTAGTCTCCCTGGGAGTTTGGTTCCCCATAGGGTTTCTATTTCTCCTACCCTTTTTGATGTGTCCTCTGTATTTTAATTGTGGAAAGTCTGTTTTGTCAGTGTGCAGGTAGTCTTGTCTTCTCTCTTCTTTTCTTTTTTGAGAGAGTATGAGCGTGGATTGGGGGGAGAGGGAGAGAGAGAATGCAGAGCTGATAGACTTGATCCCACAACCCTAAGATCATGAGCTGAGTGAAAATCAAAATCAGGCCCTTAATTGAGCCACCCAGGTGCCCTCAGGTCGTTTTCTGAGTTAGTTTTGCTGATGTGGGTTTTCTAGGTGTATCTTCCATTATATAAATTTTAAATTTCCTTGTCTCTAAGTAATGTTGGAGTATGAAAATACTAATTTATTTAGATTATTTCTATGGCTGTTTTCAAGCTGCAGTAGCTGAGTCAAGTAGTCCTACAGCAGCCATATGTGACGCTCTATCTCTTCTTTGTGCTCAGTGCTTTTGAGATGTTTCAAATGTCACACATAGTGCCATACCGTGACATCCTGTATAATGTTTATTATTATTGTAGACCTATCATTGTCAAAAGAACAAAAGAAGAGAAAAATAGGTTTTGAATGTTATGCTTCTAAAATACATTGGAGTATAGATTAATTTATTATTGGATTAGATTGGAAATTGTCTTAATTATGCAGTGACCCTGTAGCAGAGCCAAAAGAATACAATAGAAGTTGACATTATCCAACTTAGTATTTATTGCAGTATTCCGAGCTCACTGAAATTAATAGAAAAATTAGAATATTTAAAGCAGAATATCTTCATAAAAATAAAAAATAAAAATGAAGGTACAACCAAAGTAAGTTTAGCCGTTTTTTGATGAATTGAGGAATGTTACGGTACTGCTTATTTTATTTGAATAGTCAGTGTAGAGTGTGAAATGACTGAGAATTACTCGCTGTGAATAACATGTATGGGAAAACTTCAGGTGAAAAGATTTTAAAGAAGTTGAGAAAACACTGATCAGTACAACCTGAAGTAGAGTCCGCTAAGGTGTGTTTTAACTGATAGTGACAAAAATACATGCAGTGCAGAAAAGTCTTACTTGGACAGTTTACAAAGCTAGTGCACATGGGAGTGTTGAGTGCCCATGCCCATTTTAAGTTGTTAGAAATAGAAGCTAGAGATCCTGACTTGCCCAATTCCATGGATGTTTGATGACTTAGCAGTCAGAGGTAAGGATTTATTGTGATTTTTTTAATTTTAATTTTAATTTTTTAAAAGATTTATTTATTTGACACAGAGAGAGAGATCACAAGCAGGAAGAGAGGCAGACAGAGAAAGAGGGCGAAGCAGGCTCCCTGCTGAGCAGAGACCCCCGATGTGGGGCTCGATCCCAGGACCCTGAGACCACGACCCGAGCCGAAGTCAGAGGCTTTAACCCACTGAGCCACCCAGGCACCCCTGGTTTTCTTTCTTTCTTTTTTTTTTTTAAATGTTGGGGTTGAGTTTGAACATCAAGTTCAACTTACTGAACTTGAAGAACCACCTCAATCACTTACCAGACACTGAATGGTCTGGCAGATAACTTTTGCTGCAGACTTGGTAATGCTTCCACCTGAATTCATTCAAAACTACAAATCAGTGCTTATATGTGAGATTCATAGGTGGTCAAATCATTTTGGTGATAACTGCTATTGTTTGTATAGTCACGTCAGGCTGCTTTTTTTTTTGTTTCCTCCGCTGTCAAAAATTAAAAACTAAGATAAGTATTTCCAACAAAAATTAGCAGTAGACATATTTTCTGAGCTCATACCCAATTCCAATAGCATGTTTCAGAATTGATACAATTGCAAAGGAGATGTCCATATTTCATAATCCATTTAATTGTGCAGACGAGGAGTGTTTTCGCCCAACCTTCAATTGGAAGTGGTTAATCTACCACGTAATGACATATTAAAAGGCAAACATCAGGAGAAGAATCTAGTAGACTTGCATACTTACTACCAGTTGATGACTATATTCAGTTAAAATCATTTGCACATGGATTTGGCAATATCAGAAGTATTTGGCAATACTTATATGAAAAGACATTTCAAATAGAATATGCAAGATCTCATTACAGGCCAGTAATTAATAGAAGAAACTTTACAGTCGATTTTGATGAGGGGGAGCACTAACTTTAAACCCTAATTAAGGAAGAATGTTATCCCCATAAAAAGAATTTCATTCTCTTTAGTGGATATGTACTACAAAGAAAATTTGTGCTCAGTTTTCATTACCATTATATTTAGATTTTTTTAACAGTAAAATTTAATGAGAACTTGTTTTCTCTGTGTATTAATTATTTTTTGTTTTTCTGCATATTTGATGCTTTGATATCTTGAGGCCTGTGGACCCTGGAGAAACAGCCCTTCCCAAGGCCAGGCAATTTCTAGAGACAGTAAAGGAGTCACCTATTAGTGAGCCTTTCATATGCAGACCAAACAATACATAACCTCTATCCCCAAACATTTCCTTATGGAGCTCTTACACTATGGGCCACTTTTTCCCCCAGCTGTCATTATCCTCGGCCAGGAACAGATAACTAGAGACAGTCCCTGTGTCCTAGTAAAGAGAAAATACTCTGTTAGCTTTACTTTTAGAGAAGAAATAATTTCACATTAGTTTATTAATCTTTTGCACTGTACTAAGTAGTAAGAAAACAAAGAAAGTAGAAAAAATTTTCCTGCCTTCAATTTGTAGAGATAAAATGCATATACAGAAGAGAAGATAAAACCCTCTATTTTTTTGGCTATTGAGAATCCATTTTTTATTTCACATAGTTATTGTTTATAGTCTTTTGTTTTTCTTACAATTTTATTTAAGTAATTTCTACACCCAGTGTGGGACTCGAACTCACAACCCCAAGATCAAGAGTTGTATGTTCCACTAACTGAGCCACCCTGGCACCCCTGTTTAGAGTCTTTATCTACAATTTTGTGGAGATGTTACGATGAATGTGATTTTAACTTGTGGCTTGTATTAAATATCCTGAGTAAATGCTGACCTGTTCCAAGTAATTTATCATCTCTGTTTATATAATTCAAGACATGAAGTAGTGTTTTAGGTCATGAATTTTAAAATACATAAAAGATCATAAATAGAGTTTATGAAAAATAAACTTTTAGAGTACTTTTAGGTTCACAGCAAAACTGAGGAGAGGGCATAGAGATTTTCTTTGTATCTCCTCCCCCAACACATGCATAACCCTCCGTATTATCAACATCCCCCACCAGAGTAGTACATTTATTACAACTGATTAACCTGCATTCACACACCATTATCATCTAGAGTTCATAGTATACATGATGGTGCACTCTTGGTGTTGTACATTCTGTGGGTTTGGACAAATAGATTAACATATCCCACCAGTGTATATACAGAGTAGTTTCACTGCCTCAAGAATCCCCTGCTCTACCTGTGATCCCTTTCTCTTTAACCCTTTGCAAGTACTAATCTTTTTCATTGTCTTCCTAATTTTGCCTTTTCCACAATGTTCTGTAGTTGGAATCATACAGTGTGTAGCCTTTTCAGATTGGCTTCTTTCACTTGGTAATATGCATTTAAGGTTCCTCCATGTCTTTGTGGCGTGATAGCTCATTTTTTTAAGTACTGTATATATTATTGTTTGGATGCACCACAGTTTTTTTTATCCATTCACTTACCGAAGAACATCTTGGTTGCATCCAGGTTTTGGCAGCTGTAAACATCTATAATAGCTCCACATAAGCTATTGTTCCAGTGTCTTCTGGTTTCTAGTGTTACTGGTGAGAAATCTAGTGCTAATCTATTCTCCCTCCTTGGTAGGCAACCTCATCATCTTTTTCTCTGTATGATTTTTCTCTTTATGATTGAAATTCAGTTGTTTCTGCTTGTTATCTGTAGATACGTATAGTTTTCCATTAAACTCTCTCCCTCTGTACCCTTCCCCTCCACCTTCCTGTTAAACCTGAATCTCAGTTGTAGTTAGTTTTCTTCTATTATTCTCTAAATACCAATTTGTTTGTTCTTCACGTGTCTTATATTTCAGTGGTGATTTTATTTCTTTGTTTTGTATCATGTAATTTTTCCCCTTTGATCTTCTGGAGTAAAAGCTTCAGCGCCCATAAAGGGTTATTCTTTATCATTTATTCTTTGTAACTGTCTGATTTTCCTAGTGGGAAATGTTTAGTTCTGAAAAGTCTTGTTTATGTTCTCATAGTACCTCCTGAGAACCCTTAATTTTTTCTCCAGTTTGCTTGCATTCTTCTCTCTTACTTGTGTGGCTCATTAGTAGGATCCATATATTTTAGCTTTTAGTTTCATTTGTTACGGAGCTTCCAGTATAAATGGTACTTTGTTTCTTGTGTTCCATCAGCCACCCATAGAGGTCAGGCTTTCATGTGGGTCTCTGACAATGCAGACCCGCTGGTGTTGGCTAAAATGGCAGAGGCAGACAAGCTCATAAAGTCTTGCTCTCTGTTGAGGCTTAGGGTGAGTCTCCTTTACTCTCTGGTGGTGAGCTAATGGCTTTTCCAGACCAGGAGGTGTGGGAGCAGTTCAGTTCACTGCTGCAGCCTCTAAGCCTCCTGAAGTCATCAGGGTTATGTGGACAGCCTGTGTCCACTTCCAGGATCAGTCACATTCAGCCTTTTTTGGGGGAGTAACCATGGGAATCTGCATTTTACGTTACTCAGAGAACTTTGAAATCCTGGATCTTTGCCGAGTGCCTCAAGGAGTAAAGAATAGCAAAGCTTTCCCTCTGCCTAGTCTCTTAGCATGTATTCTCTCCCACAAGAACTCAAGAGATCTTGGTGACCTGGATTATCTTCAGACTCATCCAGCACACGCTTTGGCAACTGTACTCTGAGAGGAGGAGAGATTAAGAATGTGGGCTCAGTCTTTCTATCTTAACAGGATCCAGAAGTTAAAGTAAACTATTTTTATCGTCCAACTTTGCCTCTGTCTGCAAAAGAGATTATTCTTAATTTTTTCTTCTTTTTTTTTTTTTTTTTTTTTAAGAGGAGAGTGAGCTGAGGGGAGGACGGGCAGGGGGGGAGAGAGAGAATCTCAGGCAGGCTCCATGCTGGGCCACCCAGGTGCCCCTTAATTTTCATTTCTTACATTGTAGTGCAGGCTAAAACAGATGGAGAACTTCTCATTAGTCATACAGCCCTAGTTTAGAAAGGCCACTGATATTTTTGTAATCTGTTCAGTAGGACAGTCCCTCTTCTTTGCAAATAACCGTTTGTACTAAAAGAATCTATCAAGGTGCATTTGAAAATAATATTAGGGGACATGGGTGGCTTAGTCAGTTAAGCATCTGACTCTTGATTTCAGCTCAGGTCATAATCTCAGGGTTGTGGGATTGAGCCCCGACCTCGGGCTCCATGCTCAACAGAGAGCCTGCTTGAGATTCTTTTCCTCTCCCTCTGCCCCTTCCCCTGCATGCGCACTTACACACACACACTCTCTCTCCCTCTCTCTCTCTTTCTCTCTCTCAAATGGAAGAAAAATGTTAATTGTATACTGTCGTGGAATGGGTATTGGCTAAGTAAAGTTTCTAGGTAACCAAATTTTGATTGGATTCTGAAGCTTTACTAATTCTGATGGTCCTTCTCCTCAAATGTATTACACATTTTCTTAGCCTCTTACATGAATACGTTGATTATAAATTAACTATTGAAGATTCAGAGTTATGGTAGAAAATTTTGGGGGTGCCTAGTATGTGCTGGGCTCTGTTATAAATGCTCTATTTGTATTAAAATTAATTCTTCATAACAGTTCTCTAAAGGTAGATTATTTTCCCCCATCATGTAGTTGAGCTAACTAAAGTATTACCAATAGAACCATAGTCACCTCCTTATGAACTCATACCTTAAAAAGAAATCTCACTGTTTTTTAATGGGCTGTAGGAGAGAAAATCCTTTACCATTTTAAGAATTGGTATATGTTTTTGGGGAGAGTGTTTTCTCTGAATTTCAGAAGTAAAATTTCATTTTTGTAGACAGGATTCCAGGCCATAATTATCCCTAAAATTTTCCTCAATTTTAGATATTAGATAGCTAGGCACGAGGAATATTAAAATGAATTTTAAGTACTGTCTCATTTTTAGGACTCTGACAGCATCTTTAGGCATATGTTCTAAGTATTTTATAATAGGAAAAAACTCTGGAGTCCTTTGATGGTGCATTCCCATCCGATCACCAGTGTGCCGCGAGTCCTGTCTAGTTTACTGCCATAACCTCAGTGCAGGTCTTTTTATATCTTATCTAGATTGCCCACAGCTAAAAACTTTTAGCTCTTCATTTTCTCCACTCCAAGTGCATCTTAATTATGTATAGCTATTTCTAAATCAGAGCTCTTATTATTGTCAGACCTTTCAGTGGCTTTCTGTTGCATTCAAATTGTGTTCCAAACACTTAGCCTGGTTCTCAGGACCTCCTGTGATCTGGCTCCAACCTGCCATTCCAAGTCTGTTTTCTCCTGCTACCTTGACTATTCCCCTCACACCTAACTAAATGGAAGTATAGCAACCTGAAAGTGAGTGTGCTACTGTGCAAGTCTCCTGAATCTCTCTGAATTTTGTTTTCATTTTCATGACTTGATGTTCTTAGCCTTTCTTTAAATTATGCTGTTTTTGCTAGGATTATTATTGTTCATATGTAATATTTATTAAACCATTATCTCAAATCTAGGTTTAAAGCAACTGTTTGTTTATTCTTATTCTGTGACTTGCTCTGGGTTTGGTCAAGAAGTTCTCCTGGTCTCACCTGTAGTCCCCTGGTGCTTAATGATCCAAATGCTTTCATGCCCTGTCTGGTAGTCAGCAGCAGATGTCCACCTTGATTTTTTTTTGTGACCTCTTACTCTCCAGTAAGCTAGATGAAGCTTTTTATGTGATGATAGAAGCTTTTCCAGAGAGCAAAAGGTGCTGCTACAAGTCCAACCATCACTTTCATTTCATTTTTCCAGATCAGCTTTTTTGGGGTACAGTTTATACAGTAAATACATGTCTTAAGTGTACAATTGGATAACCCTTGAAACCACGACTACAATCAAAATAGTTTCCTTGTTCCTCTGTTATCACCCCCCCTTCACTGTGACCTACCTCCCTTCAACCACTCATTTGCTTTCTGTCTTATGGATGTACTGCAACTGGTTTGACCTTTCATCTCTTGCTGGGCTTTTTTTTTTTTTTTTAATATTTTTTTATTTATTTGACAGAGAGAGAGATTACAAGTAGGCAGAGAGGCAGGCAGAGAGAGCGGGGAAGCAGGCTCCCCGTCCAGCAGAGAGCCTGATGCGGGGCTCTATCCCAGGACTCTGAGATCATGACCTGAGCTGAAGGCAGAGGCTTTAACCCACTGAGCCACCCAGGCTCCCTTCTTGCTGGGCTTTTGAGTTGTTTTCAGTTTTTGGCTATTCCAACCAAAACGTTTATGAGTATCCGTATACATACAAATATTTATATGGACATATATTTCCTATTGTGTTGGGTTAGTACTCAAGAGTGAAACAGCTAAATCATGAGATAAGTGAATGTTTAACTTTTGAAGGAAATGCCAAGCTTTTTTCTGAAGTAACTATATCATTTTATGTTCTTAGCAGCAGTGCATGAGAGTTGTCTTTCCCCTTTGCCAACATATGATATGGTATGACTTTTTAATTTTAGCATTCTAACGGGTGTATAGTTGTATTTCATTATAGATTTGTATTTCTCTAATGAAAAATGATTTTGAACATCTTTTCGTTTATATGTCTTGTATGTCTTTTGTGGTAAAATGCGTGTTCAGATCATTTGCTCATTTTATTGATTGGGTTCTTTGCTTTCTTATTGTCAGAGTCCTAGAGTTCTTAATGTATTTTGGGTATAAAGTCCTATATTACATATATACTTTATAAAAATTTTTTCTTAATAGGTGACATAACTTTTCATTCTCCTAACCTTGTTTTTTGAATGAAGTATTTAATTTTGGTGAAGTCCAGTTCATTGATTTTTTTAAATTTTATGCTTCATATTTTTATATCCTTTTCTAGAAGTTTTATTTTATATATTTTATATATGTGTGTGTATTTATGTATATGCATACATGCACACCAACCCACACACATAATATATTTTTGAGATTTATTTATTTTTAGAGACAGTGCGGGGAGGGGAAGAGAGAATCCCAAGCAGAGTCATGCTGAGTACAGGGCCCAAAGTGGGGCTTGATCCCGTGACCTGAGCCAAAATTGACTCACTTAACCAACTAAGCTACCCCATCTTGTGGAGGTTTTATTATTTAGTTTAGGTTTTTATAGTTAGGTCTGTGATATATTTTGAGGTAATTTTTGTACATGTTGGAAGGTATGGATCCAAGTTCAATTATTGCCGTTTGTTGAAAAGGTTGATTCTACACCAATTTTCTTTGCATCTTTGTCAAAATTCAGTTGTCCACATATATCTGTGTTTTTGTCATATTTGCTTCTATGATGTGTTTATTTGCTTGTCTTTGTTAATACAGCATCATTTTGATTAGCTTTGTAATAATTTTGAAATTGCAGTGTTAGTTTCCTAACTTCTTTGTTTTCAAAATTCCTTTCACTGTTGTAGGATGTTTTATTTCCATCTGAATTTTAGAATAACCTTGTTAGTTTTTTAACAGGGTTTTTTGTTTGTTTTTAAGATTTTATTGTTTTTATTAAGATTTTCTATAAATTTTTATAATTTTAAGATTATTTTTAAGATTTTATTCATTCCAGAGAGGGGGAGAGAGCAGGGGGAGGAGCAGAGCAAGAGGGACAGTCAGGCTCTGTGTCGAGCATGGAGCCTGACACAGGGCTTAACCCAGGACCCTGAGATCATGAACTGAGTGAAACTAGGGGTCAGACACTTAACTTACTGAGACACCCAGGCGCCCTAACCTTGTCAGTTTTGATGAAAGTGCCTGCTGAGATTTTGATTGAGATTGTATTGAATCTGTGGATCCATTTGGGGAGAGTTACCATCTTAGCATTATTGAACTTTTTGACCTATTAACAAGATAAATCTCTTCATTTATTTAGATATTTTTAACTTCAGTGTTCTATCATCAGTGTATAGCTACTTCATATCTTTTGCTAGATTTTCTTCTTAAGTAGTTCCTATTTTTGATCCTGTTGAAAACAACATGTTAATTTTCTGGTTGTTCTTTATGTATATAGAAATGCAGTTGATTTTTCTGTATTGATCTTGTGTATCGCAGTCAATACTAAACTCACTCTGGTACATTTTTGGTAGAGTCCACCAGATTTTCTGCATAGATAACAATGGCAAAGGATAGTTTTCACTTTTCCTTCCTAACTTAGATACCTTTTATTTCTTTTTCATGCCTGATTTTACTGGTTATATTGTCCAGTACAATGTTGAACAGAAGAAAAGCATTCGGTCTTTCACTATTAAGAATGATGATGTTCTAGGTGTTCTGCAGATTCCCTTCATCAAGCCGTGGAAGTTTTTCCTCTGTTGCTACTTTGCTGACAGTTTTTAGTCAGGAATGCTTTATAGGAAGTTTAATGCTTTTTCTGTATTTATTGAGACTGTCACATTGTTTTTCTTTTTTGGTTTATTAATATGGTAAAGTAACATTTATTGATTTTTTTAAAATGTTAAACCAACCTTGCATTTCTGAATAAACCCCTTTTACTTATGATGTATTTTCCTGATAATATATTGTTAAATTTTATGTGCTAAAATTTTGCTTAGAAGTTTTGCATCTCCACACCCTCTCCAACATTTGTTGTTTACTGTCCTGTTGATTTTGGCCATTCTAACTGGTGTAAGGTGGTATCTCAGTGTGGTTTTGATTTGAATCTCCCTGATGGCACCCTCTTACACTGTTGGTGGGATTGCAAGCTGGTGCAGCCACTTTGGAAAACAG
>CM053615.1:3417414-3453575 GCA_028646535.1 Procyon lotor | reverse complement strand
CCTCAGAACCCTCTAGTAGTACTAGATAATTAGGACAAAACCTACTGAAGACAACTAGAAAAGCTGGGAAAAAAATTTTTTTTAATGTGCCTGAAAACTTGGAGAGCTAACAAATCCGCAAAGAATCACCTGGCAAGGGGGGCAGAGGCCCGGTGAGCTAAACCCGGTGTGTGAGGTTACAGTGAGCATGAACAGCAGGGCTGTATGTGGCAACTGGGATGGATCTCACAGCTGTGCTGGGTGAAAGCAGCTAGACACAAAAAAATATGTGCTATCATTTTATTTTATGTAAAATTAAAAATAAAAACAGGCCATTCTAAATTAGAGTTTATATGGATGCATGTTCTTGGTCTGAAGGAAAAGAAGAAAGTGGTTACCAGTTAAGTCTGGATACTGGTTCTGCGGCAGGATGAGGGTATATTGATCAGGAGGAACACTGTTGGGGGCTTTTAGATACTGATAATTCTTGGCCTGAGTGCTAGCTAATTTCACAAGTGTCTTCTTTATGATATTGAGATGTACAGTCTTGGTTTTTTATATTCTTCTCTAATGTATTATTCATAATGGGAAACTTCTTAAAAATTCAAGATACTTCAGTGACTCCCTATATATAAATTAAAGAAAAAGCCAAGGAAGTTTTTATTGTGGCTTTTAAAGCCCTATAAATGTGGCCTCCTTTTACATCTGTTACCTCATCTACTACTGCTTCTCCTTCCCTCCTTGTGCTCCACTCCGTTTGCATGGGCTTCTTTGATCTACTTTGAACATGCCAGAAATGCTACTACAGTAGGGCCTTTGTACTTGGTATATCTCCTTGAATACTTTGTTCAAAATACACCTGCATGGGGAAAACTGTTTAATATTGTCTCCTTCTCCCATACTGTTTCCTATGATTGCTTTATTATTTTTGATAGTATTTATAAGTTTCTAATACACTGTACAGTTTTGTTTTCTTAACTTGACAGCCTCCTAACAAATAGAAGGCAAGGATTTTGATGTTTTTGAATACCTTCCACATCTTAGCACCTAAAACAGTGCTGGTGAATAGTGGGCACCTGGAAAATACTTGCTACAGAAATAAGTTAATTTTAATCTAAGCGGTGGTCCAGGGAAATAATGCTCAGTGCTATCTTTACCACTTTTTTGTCACCTAAAATAGTTTGTAGTTTTATTGAAAAACAAAATTCCTACAAAAAAGGAAACAATTATGCATGTTTAGATAATAGATTATATAGCTCATTTGGGAATTAAATAAAATCTGTAGTATTTTATTTTAAACAGAGCTGTAATTATATTGGATCTTCTAGTGTTTACTGTTGTGATTGTCCAAAATCAAAGTGCTATATTGTAGTGTGTTGTGTTTTTTTTTGCTTATTAAACTTAATAGTCATCATGACCTTTGCCTTAGAATTTATAATCTAAGACATCCTTGATTTGACAAATAAAGCAGATGGTGCAGCTGAATCTATTCTGTTTTCTGTAGTCAAAATAAAACAACATATAAGCTTAATAGTTTCATTCACTTATTGAATACTTGTTGAATGAAACTGTATGTTTATTGAAGGAGAATTACACTGATTACAGTATATGCGGACAGCACTTTTAAAACCTTCATTATTTTTCTTTTTTATAGCAGCTTCATGGAGTTTGGCCACAAGATGTTGTTGATGGAACTTGTGTAGCAGTAAATAACAAGTATCGACTCATGGCATTTGGTTGTGCAAGGTAATCATTTTAAGAGTCATTGTCAAAAATAATGGGCTTTTTAAAAAACGGATTTTTTATATATTTTTTAAACAAAGTGTTCTAAACATACTTGTAAACTTTTTCATGCCTATCATAATTTAGTAATCAGCCTTAATACAAAATCTGAAAGCATTTTATTAGATTGAAGCAAACAGATCTAAAGGTTTTTAGGATATTGAGTATTTTAAAGGTAAGCTTTAAAGGTGAGCTTTTTTTCAGTGGTAGGAACTTATAACTTAAGTTACAAGCTAAAAAGATGAAGTCAGCCTGAATTTAAGTTTCTTATTATTTAAAAGAGAATTGGGAAGATATTTCTCTTTTTAAAAAGTAATCCTTTCTTGGGGCGCCTGGGTGGCTCAGTCACTAAGCATCTGCCTTCAGCTCAGGTCATGATCCCAGGGTCCTGGGATTGAGCCCCACGTCGGGCTCCCTGCCCAGTGGGAAGCCTGCTTCTCCCTCTCCCACTCCTGCTTCTGTTCCCTCTCTCACTGTCTCTCTGTGTCAAATAAATAAATAAAATCTTATAAGTAATCATCATCATCATCATCCTTTCTTCTGGCTAGTATCCAAAATCTATGAAGAACTTAAACTCAACACTCAAAAAATAAAAAATTAGTTAAGAAATGGGCAGAAACATGAAAGGCATTTCTGCAAAGAAGACATACAGATAGCTAGCTTAGACACATGAGAAAATGTTTGACATCACTCATCAGGGAAATACAAATCAAAACCACAATGAGATACCACCTCACACCTGTCAGAATGGCTAAGAAGAACAACTCAGGAAACAATAGTTGTTGGTGAGGATGTGGAGAAAGGGGGAACCCTCTCACATTGTTGGTGGGAATGAAAACTGGTATGGCCACTCTGTAAAACAGTATGGAGGTGCCTCAAAAAGTTAAAAATAGAACTACCTATGACCCAACAATTACACTACTAGGTATTTATCTAAAGGATACAAAAATGCTGATTCGAAGGGGACACATGCACCCCAGTGTCTATAGCAGCATTATCCACAGTAACCAAAACATGGAGAGAACCCAAATGTCCATCAGCTGATGAATGGATAAAGAAGAAGTGGTATACATGTACAATGGAGTATTACTCAGCCATCAAAAAGAATGAAATCTTGCAATTGCAATGACGTAGATGAAACTAGAGTGTATTATGCTAAGCAAAATCAGCCAGAGAAAGACAGATACCATATGAGGTCTTTAAAAAAAAAAAAAAGATTTTATTTGAGAGAGAGAACATACAGGGTGTGGGACAGGGAGAGGGACAAGCAGACTCCCTGCTGGAGCAGGCCCTGGACTCCATCCCAGGACCCTGAGACCATGACCTGAACTAAAGTCAAACACTTAACTGACAGAGCCACCCAGGTGCCCCAACAAATACCATATGATTTCACTTTGGTGGTTTTTAAGAAACAAAACATGAACATAGGGGAAGAAGGAAAAATAAAATAAGATAAAAATAGAAGGAGGCAAACCATGAGAGATTCTTAACAATGGGGAATAAGCAGGGTTGCTGGAGGGGAGGTTGGTGGGGGAATGGGCTAGACAGGTGATAGGCATTAAGGAGCACTTGCTGTGATGAGCACTGGGTATTGTATGCAACTGAAGAATCACTAAATTCTACCCCTGAAACTAATACTACACTATATGTTAAATAAGTAGAATTTATATAAAATCTTGGGGGAAAAAAATCCTTTTTAAGACATCAGTGTTGACATTGCCTTTGAATTTGTAGACGCACCTTAATGAGCAAATTTAAAGCTCACACATAGGATCAGTTTCTTGTTTTAATTCTGACAGTGCAGGTTTTAGAAGTAAAATGTTGAGTGAATATAGATTATTCACTCAGCAAGTATCTTTGTATCTCCTGTGCACCAGGCACAATTCTAAGCACTTGGGATATGTTAGAAAAGAATAAGATATCTGACTTTGTCAAGCTTATATTTTAGCTCAAATAAGAAGATACTAGAATCCCAATAGTAATGCCTTACAATATATACAGTGCTTCTTTAGCCTCAGAACTCTTAAATATGAAATTTAATTTTGCCCTCAAAATGGGACTTAGTGGTTCTATAGAACGTAACATCTAGTATGATCTCTAGCTACATCATGTTGAGTTTTACAGTATTTTGATTAGTGTAAATAATATATGTTATAAATCATCGTGTTCTTCACACTCAGTCTGTGAAGTGGTGAATCCAATACACTGCTCCCCAGGAGATAAATGTAGAAATAGAAGTAAATTCAGCTTAGTATAAGAAAGAAGGAAAAGTATTTTTTTCATATTTACGGATTTGATTTGGTCACATTTTGTTTAGATTTTTAAAATCTATTTATTAGCACATTCTGCCTATTATTTTTCTTACTCTGTTAATTAACCAAGGTTATGCTGTGTCATAAAGCAAATTGAAGACCTGTTTCTCTTTTTCTCTGTTTGAATGTGTGCTTGAATTTGTCAGTTGACGCTAACTGAGCCTAGAATTTTCTTTGTGGGGAATTTTTGGATTACTCATTCCATTCAGTTTTAAAAGTGTGTTTAAGTTTTAGATTTTCTCTTTTCCGGAGTCATTTTGGCAAGTCATATTCTTCTAGGAATTGGTATCTTTCATATTACTGTCAAATAAATTGGCTGAAAACTTATAATATCCTTTTTAACTTTCATATTGTAAAATAAAAACATACAGGAAAGTGCATAGTCCAAATACTCAGTTTTACGAATAATACAAACACCCATCCTTTCACAAACTGGATTAAGAAATAGAGTGGTACGAGCCGGTCAGAGTTTTAGCCCCACTACCTCCTAAATCACAACCCCCATCTCCCCAACACACTTAAAAGAAACCATTTTTGTCTTTGTGAAAATCATTTCCTTTTCTTTATAGTTTTACCACCCCTGCATGTGTTCCTAAAGACCATAATTTAGGTTTACCTGATTTTGAACTTCATGGGAATAGAATCTTATTCTAACTACGTTTTGGGTCTTGCTTCTTTGAATCAGCATTTTGAAATTCATCCATGCTATTTGCCAGTAGCAAAAATCATTTTCTGATTGATTTATAGTATTCCAGTATATGAATGTATCATAATTTATCTGATTTGCTGTTTAACAGACATTTATATTGTTTCTTGGTTTACAAAAAAGGGGAACATTTTTTTTACATAACTCAGTATCTTTGTCATGCATGAGAAAATTAATGATAGATCCCAAATAAGATCTAATTCTCAATCCATATTCAGATTAATCCACTTGTCACCAAAATTTCTTTTATAGCTCTTTGTTTTAACCAGAGTTAATCAAAATTAATGATTTGTATTTGGTTATTGTTTCCATGTAGTCGCCTTTATCCTGTAACAACCCATACACTTTTTTTCTTATTTTCACGACATTAACTTTTTAAGAGTTCAGGCCAGTTGTCTTGCATTCTATATATGTCTCATTTCCTCATAGTGGCTTTTAGTTAGTTCCTCTAAACCTGTCATGGCTGGAACCTTGAAGCTGGTTTTTGCTGAGCCAGTCCAGTCAGACACGTGAGCATCTGACAGGAACAGTGGGGCAGGGGTCCCACACCACCTGCAGTCAGGGCGGCCTCGAAGGGCTCCCGGGGCCAGATGGGAGAGCCCATGAGAGGTACTCTGGCCCTTCCCCAGGGCAGTGAAGGTGGAATCTTGGCCTTAAGCCTCTGTCATCTCACTTTTTTTTTTTTTAATTTGACAGAGAGATCACAAGTGGGAGAGAGGCAGGCAGAGAGAGAGGAGGAAGCAGGCTCCCTGCTGAACAGAGAGCCCAATGCGGGTCTCCATCCCAGGACCCTGAGATCATGACCTGAGCCAAAGGCAGAGGCTTTAACCCACTGAGCCACCCAGGTGCCCGTGTCATCTCACTTTTCATTAGTTGGGAGAGTACCAGCTTTGTGTGTGTGTGACTCTGGGTTGGGGTGGAAGTTTTGTGATTGTAGTTGTGTGACATAACAGACCAGTGGCTTCTAGCTCTGGTCTTCCAGCCCTTAGCAGGATTAATTGCTCTGAACACTCAACTGTAGCTGGTATCCTTCGAGTTCTGTAAGAAGCTGACTTTCTGGGGTGCCTGTGTGGCTCAGTGGGTTGAAGCCTCTGCCTTGGCTCAGGTCATGATCTCAGGGTCCTGGGATCGAGCCCCGCATTGGGCTCTCTGCTCGGCAGGAAGCCTGCTAACCCCTCTCTCTCTGCCTGCCTCTCTGACTACTTGTGATCTCTCTCTCTGTCAAATAAATAAATAAAATCTTTAAAAAAAAAAAAAAAAAACTGACTTTCTTCTTGGATGCCAGTTTGCAAGGGGATCAGTCTTACAACCTACCTGTCCTGGGATCAAGTCCCAAGTTGGGCTCCCTGCTCAGCGGGGAGTCTGCTTCTCCCTCTCCTCCCTGCTCATGCTCTCTCTCACTATCTCTGTCACTCTCTCAAATAAATAAGTGTAAAATCTTAAAAAAAAAAAATATGGGTTTGACCAGATGCTGGTTAAATATTTTTATCATTTGGCATTGTGTACTTGCTGTGGCACCATGTAGCAATATTGTTAAGTTGTCCTTGTATTAGTGATACTAAATTTGGTCATTTGTGATTATAGTCATATCTCTATTACAGAGAGATCTTTTTTTTTGCTTTGAGATTAGTGAGTAGTGTCTTAATGCATGAAGAAATATTTTTCTCTTATAATGGGTGAATGAGAAATGGAAATAAAAATAATTTAAACAATATAGGCCTTATAGAATACATAAAAGGTTAGCTGTCAGTCTTTTGTTAAGTGTTGACTTAGCTCCTGTTTCTTGTATTAGAAATATCGGACTTTCCTCACTGACTTGTTAGAGCTTAGCAACCCAGAGTTCCCACTTGATAGTTGCCAGGTGCAAAACAAAGACAAGTACATACCTGCTAGCTACTTAGTGCTTTCAGCAAAGTGTCTAATTGGGCAGGTGGCCTGGAATGGTACCTATTCCCAGGCATTTGGCTTCTGACTAAGATGTAATAACATATCAGATTCTCTCTCCCACGTGGGGGAGAAAATGGACAAAAATATGGAAGAATAAGACAATATGAGTTCGAGACCAAGAACATCCGGCAACAGAGGACACTGGTCCCTGAAAGATGGGAAATAAACTCTACAAATACCTCAGCTTCAATTACTTTGAAACAGTTTCCAGGCTGCAGCATATAACTGGGGAGACAGAACCTGGTAGATTGCCTGAGTTAAGTTATGGGGAAGTGAAAATCTGGAGAGACCAAAGCAGCTAGGACTCGGAGCAGGCAGCCAGACAACAGAGCGGCACAAAGAAGGAACTCCAGAGTGCTGGAGAGGGTCTCTTTTGAGTATTCAGTGTGGAAGATAGAAAAAAAAGATCCGAATCAAACATTGTAGAAGAAAAGAATAATAAACCTGAAAAACATAGCAAGAGAAATTACTCAGAATGAAACAGAGAGGAAAAAGATTGAAAAACATAGCATCAGTGAGCTGTGTGGTAAGTTCAAGTGGCCTCTTAGTAGAGGTGTTTTATTGAGCCCCAGTCCTGATCCTTGAGGAGAACTGACCTGGCTGGATGTGGGTCAGAACAACCCTAGTGTTAGATTTTTTTTTTTTTTTAAAGGTTTTATTTATTTGACAGAGAGGAAAATGATCACAAGTAGGCAGAGAGGCAGGCAGAGGGGGAAGCAGGCTCCCCGCCAAGCAGAGAGCCCGATGTAGGGCTCCATCCCAGGACTCTGAGATCATGACCTCAGCCGAAGGCAGAGGCTTTAACCCACTGAGCCACCCAGGCGCCCCTAGTGTTAGATTTTTTATCTGAAAATAGTCCCATAAGCAAAAATGGTATTTTTTATGATCATTATTAGGCCAATTTTGAAATGTAGCTTAGAAGCAGTATTACAAAGTTTTAGTTTCGGTTTCTGGCCCTTCCTAAATTTGGCCCTTGTTAAAATTTCTTAAATGAAATCATTATATATACCATGTTCACAAAATAACATGTATCATGTGTGTAGATACAAAAAATGGTATTGGGTAGAAGACATAATAAAATGAAAATCTGTATAAATTACCATCCAGCATGAGAAATAGCACATTACCAGGGCGGATGCAGCCCCTGCTTCCCCCTCTTCTTTAACATCCCTCCTTCACCAGAGATGGTGTGTCCCTTAGCTCTTTGCTGCATTTTTACCACAAATGTATTTACTGTGTTTTGAATGTTTTTGAATAGAAGCAGAATTATACTACCTATGTCCATACTGGCTATGTGTTTTAATGCAAGTGACTAAAGTCCTGTCGATGCTGCAGCTAGATTACTGTATGAGTAGAGCATAGTTTATGATTCCTTTCTCTTGCTGGACATTTCGGATTGCTGCCGCTGTTTTGCATTTATACACAATACTATAATGAACATTGTGCATGCCTTTTGATAACATAATATTTCTGGGATATATTTAGAGGAAAATTTTACTGGGTTACGAATATGTATTTGTTCACATTTATGAGACTAAATCATTGACAAAATGGTTTTGGTCTAGGTTATGCTCTTACCAACAGAACATAACTGTTCCATAGTAATGCTTTCTATATTTGTATTTATCTTTTCATTAAAGACTTATTTGTTTTTCACAGTGGTTCTGTACAGGTTTATACAATAGATAACACCACTGGAGCTATGCTGCTGTCTCATAAACTAGAGCTAACAGCAAAACAGTATCCTGGTGAGTCCTTTTTTTTTTTTTCCTTTAATTTTTAATATACAGGTAATGGTCTGTGTAGTGAACGTGGATTTTAAATGATGCAGACAGTTAAAACATATAACTGTATTTTGCATGGCCTAGGTACTAGGATTTCCTAGTACTTAAAAGGGCTCCTAAGGATCCCCCTTTTATTGTTTGATTTAGTCCTCTCTGTCCTCACTTAGTTTTAGCCTTTATAGTTTTTCTTTGGACTTTGCTCTAGTCTCTTATCTACTTTCATTGCCTTTGTTATTTTATACCTTCCAATTCAGTTTATTCATTCAGCAAAAAACTTATCAAATACCTGCTATAGGCCAGACACTGTTCTAACTGGTGGATACACAGCAGTAAACAAAACAGTCTTTTTCTGAACTCCTTAGTGAATCTTGAGTGGACCCTCGTAGGATTAAGTCTAAAGTCTTTGTCATTGAAAATGCTTTTGACCCAAAATAACAGAAAACCCAAGTTACTGTGGCTTAAATAGGACTTATTTTCTCTACTGGCAAGAAATCCAGAGGTGAGTTGCTGCTGGCATTTGGTTTTTCCATCATTTGGTCTTTCCTTCGTGGCCTTAGGTAGCTTCTGAGCTGCAAGCATTACTTCTGTGTTTGTGTCAGGAAAGCACAAGGTTTCTCAGAAGCAGTCCCACCTCCTACCTGTTCCAGCTGTCTTCCACTTTATCCGATTGGCCAGAAGTATGTCTCATTAGCTACTTCGGGATTTCCTAGCCTTTATGGGAGAAGTGGGCAAGGGACAATGAGGATGGAAATAGATGTGGCATTAACCAGCCAACAGCATCTACCACATGCGGCATGTAAGGTCTTCTGCTGAATCTTTCTGGCATTATTTCTTGGTTCGCTCAACCCTTACTATCTCCATAATTTTACCACAGCACCTCTATGTTAAAAGAAATAGAACCAAATGTTCTGTTTATTAAGTAATTAGGTCTAAATCCTAGTAGCATTTTCAAAAATAATACACATAAATGGACAAAAAGGTCTTTGTTGTGAGAGAATTCTGCCAGCTTGAATTACATAAGTGTAGGCTGTAAACCTGCTTACTACGGGAGACTTGTAGAAGGATGGAACATCTGAAACAGGAATGAGCTTCCTTGTTTCCTTCAGGCTGCATCAGATGAGTTTCACCGGCTGTTGTACGTTAGGAGTCCCTCTGTCGTGCTGCAGCTTCCCTTGGGACTCCCAGACTTCATGCTGGTCTCAGACCCCTTCTTTGTCTTCCTAGAGAATGTCAGACCCCAGCTCCCTTGTTGTTGCTGGGGCTCATCCCAGCCTTCTATCCCTGTAATTCCAGGGGATTTCTCCTCTCCCTGTTTCCAACCCTTTACTCTCAGCCCAAGTACTAACCAATCTCACTTCAGGTTTTCTCTCTTCTTTTGGCCTCTGGAGCTCTTTCTTGTAAGTTCAGCTCTATAACTAAATGTCTTTGGGTTACTTTTTAATGTTTTGCACAATATGCAGATTATATCATAGTCTATGTTCATTGTAGGTTATTACCACCTAGATAAATTTCTTGTAATCCTGACATGTGAAGATTAGGTTTACCACCATTAACACTTTATTATGGATCTCTGCAACTAGATTTTAATATGTGCATAATGTTTGGAAAATGGTATGCATATTATGTATATACTTAAATATATTTCATGTGAGGTCGTAGATATACTGTTTATAACCTCTCCTTTTCAGTTACCATTAACATCCTTTTTTTTTTAAAGATTTTATTTATTTATTTGACAGAGAGAGAGAGATCACAAGCAGGCAGAGAGGCAGGCAGAGAGAGAGGAGGGGAAGCAGGCTCCCTGCTGAGCAGAGAGCCTGATGCGGGGCTCGATCCCAGACCCCCCCGAGATGCTGACCCGATGATGACCCGAGCCGAAGGCAGAGGCTTTAACCTACTGAGCTACCCACGCGCCCCCATTAACATCCTTTTATGATAGTAAATACCCATTTTTTTTTTCTTGCACATGGAATTGCATTCATTTTATAAACTTCAGTTTGATTTTGTTTCTTCTTGGTTTGTTTTTCTTATTTAATTTAAAATTTTATTTATTAGAACACGTGTGCATGAGCTGGAGGGAGAGGCAGATGGGGAGGGAAATGAGACTCCCCGCTCAGCAAGGAGCCCAATGTGGGGCTCGATTCTAGGACCCTGGGATCATGACCTGAGCTGAAGGCGCATGCTTCACCAACTGAGCCCCCTCGGCTGCCCCTTGCTTTGTTTTTAAATTTCTCCCCTGGACAGGTGTAAAGTATAGTAATAAGATATGATGTTTCTTATGTATATTCCCATTTATTTTTCATCTGCATGAATAACATGGTTATTCATTATGGTGGGGATTGCAAATGTGAGGTGGTCTTCTGTAGATTAAAATCTCTATACTTCCCCTTTGTAGCAAATCTGTATTTTATAGCTGAAATGTATTAATACTGCAAATGAAAAGAATTTTAAACAAAGTGATACAATAGCTGGTTTTGAATTGCCGACAGGAAATACTAGCATGTTTCGTTTAACTCTGCAGTTTAGGGAAACTTGGGTTTTACTACACAATGAAATTATGGGACTGAAAGAACAATTATTTTTAGTTAAAAGATGATATGAGCACCTGGAGTACTCAAGCTGGAGTTTACCTCTGTAATCCTAATAGAAGATTAAACTTCAATTTATTTTAACTTGGATCCCTTGAATATTGGCAGTGGAGCATGAAGATAGTGGTATGACATTATTTTACATCTTAAAACACCTTCTACTTTGCAAATTACTTTGACATTTAGTGTTGAATTATTCAAGGGAAGCATTATCCCCATTTTACAGAAACTGAATTGACCAAAGCCAAAGACTTTTAAAATGACCCAATTATAGTTACCCAGGTTGATAGTGGCCCACAGTGGTTCTCATTTCTTTTAAATTTCTTGGCAGCTTAGTTTGTTCTGCTTCAGTCAAGGCTAATGGCTTTATTTACTTTATGTGACCTTAAATGAGTAAGGATTCATCTCATTATTGGAAGAAGACATATCTTTCTGTTCATTTCAACTTGAAAAAATACAGACTGTAAAAAATACTGTTCCTGAATGAATCATTTATTTTTAACTCTTCTCACAATTTCTTGACAGATGTTTGGAACAAAACAGGAGCTGTTAAATTGGTCAAATGGTCTCCTGACAATAGTGTTGTAATAGTGACCTGGGAGAATGGAGGCCTTTCTTTATGGAGTGTGTTTGGAGCCCAGCTGATTTGTACGCTTGGAGGAGATTTTGCGTGAGTGGATAAAGACAAGTTTTAGATAAAATAACTCCATTATCTCTCAGAAAATACACATACCCAGAAATTTTGTGTCATACAGCTATCCTTCTGCTTTATTTGATGCTTACCCCCAAAACAATTTGTAAGGTTCAGAATTAATTTGTTCAGAATGTTCTGATTCTCTAAACATCCATCCTTTTAAAACTCATTGTTCACTCGGTAAAATATGTTTGTTGAACCCCTGTTATATATATGATAGCATGTTAGATTCAAGGCTGAATCAAATACGATTTTTCCTTCAAGTAGCTTATGACCTAATAAGGCCAATTAGCCATGTACTTAGGTCACTAGTAGGAAATGGAAAATTACATTATCTTGTTGGGTTGATATCTCTTCCCACTTCTTATGCTACTCTGAACCTCAGTCCTGACAAAATGAATACCCTTTCCCAAACTGCATGATTCTGTCAAGAATTACTTGTTACTCAGGACCTGAAAGACTATATCTAGATGATATACCTAGATATATCAACCAGCAGTCTCATATTTCATGCATTATTTCATGCATCTATTTCTGTTTTAAAGGAACAAAATCAATTTGACTTTTTAAAAAACTTAAAGCCAAATATTATATGTAACAGAAGACTTTTTTAATTGAGTTTGTGTTCTGTTTCAGTTATAGATCTGATGGTACCAAAAAAGATCCCCTTAAGATCAACTCTATGGTAAGTACTTTCTGTAAAATAATTGGTGTAGTGTGGGGTGCCTGGGTGCCTCAGTTGGTTGAATGTCCAACTCTTGATCTCAGCTCAGGTCTTGATCTCAGGGTCTGTGAGTTCAAGCCCAGCATTGGGCTCTATGCTGGGCGTGGACCCTACTTAAAAAAAAAGTGTGTGTGTGTGTGTGTGTGTGTGTATTTCTATAGTATGAGAAACTTTGATTTTTCTTCTGCCTTTTTTTCTCTTCTTGGCCTGATAAAATTACAAAACTATTTTAATTTCAGCAGACTCTTCTTATACAGTTCTTGCTTTGATAAAAGTATTTTTAAAAATAAGGCTGCCCAATTTTCAGTACTTACTTGCTTTTGGTTTTACTTATATGTGTCTAGCAAGCCTCTGTCATCTTTGTGAACATAGTGACTATTAAAATCAGGCCTTTGTTTTTCCAAAGCGTACTCCAATTCCTTATGTGACTCACTAGCACCCACTTCTCGTGGCCTTTTTTCTTTTAACCATGAAGTGAACTGCCCATTGGGTGTTTTTCTGGGAGGGCTTGGACGCTATTTGAGCATATTTTTAAAACTTTCTGTAGATATGTCAAGAGAATTGAAGTCACTGTTATAACAATATTACATATTTTTAAGAGTTTCTGTAGAAAACAGTGAGGTGTAACTCCTGTCTTTACATAAAAACATTTTCTTAGCGTAGCCCTTCTGTGCATCATCTTTGTGAAGTTAGTGGCTGTGAGACTTGCCTTCCTCTGTGGAGCAAAGGAAGAAAGGTATTTTCTGATCTCGGGTTTCTTGAAAAATTAAAACCACCATGGTTTTCTTGAGTAGTGGTTCCCAGTACCACCGGGGACCCCACTTGCTGTCTCTCTCCACCTCCATATTTTAAAATAAGTTTTTGAACAAATGATTTCTATAACTGCCCATCAGTGCTTCTGAATGGCATGTAACAACCAATGTTATTAGCCTCACTCAGTTGGTATTTTAATCACAGACTAAGAATGTAAGCATTTTAGTCAATTGTTCAACTTTTATTGTGGGAGAGCAAGACTTCTATGAAGCTTTTGAAATTTAGCAACAATTTATTTTCCCTCTACAATTTTCTTGATCTTGTAGACTGGGAATCACTAACTTTTAAAACAAAAACAAAAAACTTGGCCCTGGAGAGTTGATTTGAACCTTCTCATTTTATAAAGATAGAAGTGTATACCCCAAGAAAACCAAATAACTTAGCCAAGGTTCTACAGCAGAGTGGGGCCAGGCTGGAATGAAAACCTTAGTCTTGTAGCTTCCATTGGAGTGTCCTTTGCTCTGTACAAGACTGCATCTGTTTTGAGTGTTTCTCTGTCAAGTTTCAGCTGGGTCACACAGCGGGGGGGCTCTTCCTCTGCAAGGAATTTCTTTGCATTTGAGAGGCAGTTAAATTAATGGAGAAGTTACACAGAGCAGTGGGCATTTCTTAGGATTTGGGGTGAAGATTGATATGTAGAGTCTGTAGATAGACTCAAGTGTCCTCATGCAAGGGCTGCCCTCTTCATAGGAAGGCCAAGGAGGAAAGGGCTCTTTTGCACTTTGATGAGAAATGCCCTCCCAAGGCCTCATATTCCATCTGAAGAGACCAGAGAGTCCAGCAGGGCAGAGGATGCCTTCCTGACCAAACTCAAGAGCCTCAGGATGGGGCCCCTTGGGCCGACCCCTGTCCTCACCCCTTCCTTAACGTTAGTGGCAGGTGACAGCCGGGATGGCCCAGGAGGCAGGATGCCAGCAAGGGCACTGTGAGAGAGGAAGCGGGACTGGGACACAGAGGAAAAGGGGAGCTGAGTGTCTGCGGACACAAAGCCGGGATGGGCCATCCAGGACCATGACGAGCAGGTTGGGGTGGTGCCGGTCAGTGACTTGCAGGCTCCTGCTGTCTGGGCATGTGCTGGCCCAGACACCCCCGGCAAGAGGTTTAATCCTTTGGAAGCTCTGATAACCACACTAAAGTGATGACGGCACTGACCTCACTGCTACAAACTTGCTTTGCATTAAAAAAACAAAAACAAAACAAAACCAAAAAACCTCTTCCAGGTAGAGAGAGCGGTGATAGTGGGTCCCACTGGAGAGGGGACAGCTTCCCCTGGTTTCTCCAGCTGTTAGACGTCATTGGTAACACTGTTGTTGGTTGTTTCAGGGTCTGAATACTTGAAGCTAGGAAGGAATAACAAACTTCATTGCCCTGATTTTTCTTCCTCTTCTCTCCAAGAGCTGGGGTGCAGAAGGCTATCACCTCTGGGTGGTCAGCGGGTTTGGTGCTCAGAACACTGGAATTGAGTCTGACTCCAAGAGTATAGTTAAACAGCCTGGAATTCTGCTGTTTCAGTTCATCAAGAGTGTACTCACTGTAAACCCCTGCATGGTAAGGTTTTTAAATTACAACTGTTTATTTTTAATGGCCTTCATAGTAGGCTATCAGATTCTTCTAAACTTGGGGGGTTATTTTCTTTCTTGTATATTTTTTGTGATTCTTGTGTTTCTTTTTAATAATTTATACAAAAATTTTACTTCTAAGCAGCTTTTGTTTTTTGGGTTTTTTTAATAGGATCACAAGCAATTTGAGGAAAAGCAGTGTTTACACATTTACTTGAATAACTTAGCCTCTATTTAAATAAAATTTCCCAAAATGTGCTCCCCAAGGCACTACTTAGAAGAATCAGTAGCATACACACAGGATGAGGAAAGGTTCTGTTGTCATGTAAATGAAATAAAGAAGTTAAGGCTGCAGAGATTTCCTTATTGTAGGACTCCAGGGTCTTTAATATGTTAATGTGCATCATAAAAACCCAGGAGTTGGTATATGAAAAACAGTGTTCCCAAGCTTATTTAACAATATGAATTTTTAAGGAATGCTTTGAAGAAAATATGCCTGGAAACCTTTGGGAAACACTACCTCAAATTGTAATTTAAACTCCTCATGTTTTATCATTCTGAAACAACAATATTATATATTAATATATAATAACAGTACGTGTTACATGTTATAAGCATACACCTTAATATCTGCCACCAGTGGGTTTTTAAATATTTCGTACAACCAGTTTCTAGTTAAAATTTACAATCATGATACACTGAAAAAGAATATGACAGTAGCCTGGATCTGAGACTTCACGACTCTAGTTGAAGAATAAGGATCCCCAGAAAAACAAGAGTAGAGTAATTCTTCCTCCCCTACCCATCCCAAATTATAATTTAAAGGCAAATTTTGTGAGTTTTATGTCAAGACAACATTTGGACTACCATGGAAGATGAGGGGCTGAGGTGCTCTTCTGTCTGATGGTATAGTCAGTGAATAATATGCCCACAGTTGAGAATGCTGGCCTTCTAACTGAAAACCAGGGCATCGTCACCAAGAGGAGAAATTGTATTATTTGTCTAAATATCCTCAGAGCCTGGCACAGTTCTTGGCACTAACCAGGCGTTTACCCAAGTGAGTATTGAATTGTTCTGAACCAGGACCACAGACTGGGGCTACTCTGCCTCCTCCCCATGGTTTAAAAGATCCTTGGCATCCAGTATCCCCATTCGTAATCCTCCCCTTCTTCTTGCCGTGTGGGCACACGGTAAAAACACACACACACAGTTTGACCAGATATGCTTTCTTGCCACCATTTGTGAGGTATTTTATGTGAAACTCATTTGTAAACTGTAGATAATGAGTAGTTCTGTTCAGTTTTCAGATGGAAAATCTCTCATGGCATTGCCATTTTGGAATAATAATGAAGAGACTGCTGTAGTCGTAAACTGGGTCACATTTGGCATCTATGATAAAACAGACGTTAACAAAAATTTTGTTTGCCCTGGGAAGTAATCATTAAACTGTTGTGTGTTCCCTGTAAATGTAATAGTGCGTGTGATCCTTATGTAGTCTTGTCCATGAGTAGAATCGACCTTGAGATGCATGGTGGATTTCCTGTGATAAAACTAAGTCAGGATATTGTTTTTTCTGTTACTTGATATGAGTTGTTTTTATTTGCTTTCCTCCGTTGCCCTCTGCTTCCTTTCTTCCTCATGTAGAGTAACCAGGAGCAAGTGCTGCTTCAAGGGGAGGATCGATTGTACTTGAACTGTGGTGAGGCCTCGCAAACCCAGAGTGCCAGGGGTTCCTCCGCACACTCTGAGCATAAGACTGGTGGGGGCAAGAGCCCCTTTGCAGACAGTGGTTTGGAGTCTCAGGGTTTAAGCACTTTGCTTGGACATCGGCATTGGCATGTGGTACAGGTAAGTCTTCAGCAACTGTTGACTGTTGACTTAGTCCTTGGGGAGATAGCACCTGGAGCAGAGTTACATATTTCTTCTGTTGCTTTAGAAAACTGAGAAACTTTTTAACCTTTTTGACTGTCATCTCTCTCTTCTGCTTTTCTGCCTTCTTTTCTATTTCCTTTCTTGCCTCTGAGTAGCACAGATCCCCACCTGCTTGAAGCCCCACTAGTCCGAAAACTGCAAGTTTATGCTTTTCCCTCTGGATGAGCACAATTTTCTACTACTTCCCTTCCCCTACCCCTTTTTTTGGTACAAATTTAGCTCTGTGGATTTGCATAGGCAAATGTAGTGATTTCATGGAAAGTGACAGTGTCGATTCGGACCCTGGGCAGCTGACCTTGTAGTCCTAGTGGGTACATGTTGAGGTTAACTGCCTGACTTTAAAGCCAAATTGCAGACTTGCAGTCACACTCTAGAACCTTATTATTATTAATTTTATTATTATATAAATCTTGTTCCAAGTACTTACTCATTCTGGTGTACCTTTTAAATTAGCCGTTTCTTTTAATAATTCTGATAAATTGGCATTTAACGTGCACATCAATTCTGAATTTTGATATCAAATAAAATTAATTTGGGTAAATCAGTAAATTGAAGTTTTTTGAAAGAAACTTTCATACATAATGATAGAAGTCCTGAGTGTCTTTCTTCCCCTGCTGATACCCAAGTGTCTTAGGCACGTCTGGGCCTGCTCTTGCAGTGGTCTCTTTACATTGGGTTCTGTTTCCACAATTCTTGACCCTCCCTTCTCCATTCTGTGCTGTTACTTTATTAGCTCGTTCAGCTCCCATGTTATTTTCAGTTGACTTTGAGTGGAGATGATGAGAGACACGAATGGTCAGTATATGAAACATTGAAGGAGGAGTGTCTCCTGCACTGACATGTGTACACGCACAGAAAATGTATCTGACATTAATAAATTCATAAAATCAAACAGTGTGCATACCATTTGATAAGTAGTAACAGTTATGAAATAAAACTGCATCAGCTGCTTCCTTGACTAAAATTTTCCACTGCTCCCTTCTCTCCTATAGCCATTCCTCTGCTATTTTCATTTCCCCATACTTTGAACTATTCATTCTACACTGACCTAGCATCAATGCCAGTTCTGCCTAGCCAGGTCTGTGTTGCCAGAGAGCCAAGTAGAGCAGAGGATCAAAGAAGGTAGGTCTGGAACTCAAAAATCCATCAGGCAATAATAAAAATCTAATTTCCTTCCAGCTCAAAGATTCTGTGATTCTTAGCCATCGCTGAAGTACCCTATACTAATAGCATATCACACTGAGTTTACCACCTTAGACAAAGTAGGTACGAACAAGGTTCTTTTGTGATTTTGTTCTTTAGATATTAAAACTATCCAGAAAGATGAACTTGTTTGACTCGAGCTTTTCGTAGGTTTTTTTTTTTTTTTTTTTTTTTTTTTTTTTACTTTCCCTAAAACTAATAAAAATCATGCCAGAGCTGTATTCCCAAAACAATTAAGTTGTAATAGACTCATAGAATTTTTGGAGCTGGAAGGACCATAGCGATCATGTAGTCCGACTGGATTTGTTACACATTGAGGAAACTGAGGCTCAGAGAGGTTAGGTGACTTGCCCAAGGTCACATAGCAGAGCAGTGTCCTGCTTAACTAGTGTCAGACTTATCCTTACCATAAATAAAGTAACAGTCTAACCTCTAGGTATTAAATATTGAATCATGTAATGTACTGTTGACCTTGAGCTAAGACCTAGAATGTGCCTATTGAAATAGGCAGCGTTTCATTACAGTTTGCCCTGTACTTTGTTTGCCGGCGCTCTGATCAAATGCATCAGTGTAGCATCATGGGAGTGTTTTGGTTTCGTGGTTTACAGTGTCCCTGTAATACTAACGCTTTACCTTCTGGGTCTTAACCACTAGTAAGGATTCCCTGAAGAAACATGGGTGCCTGTTTAATTTCTCCTTCAACATAATGCTCTTGTCTGGGGTAAAGGCCCACATCCTCCATCAAAGTGACTTTGTTTACGCGATTTATATTTTATATTCTTACACAGCTTAGAGTTGATCAAAGAAGCCCCAGCTAATTCTGCTTCTCTTGTCTGTTCCTCATCTAGACAACTGGGTTTTTTGTTTGTTTAGACCTTCTGCCTTACGCTTCTTAGTTTCCTGATCAGAAGATTCTATGTTGCATATGTTTTTTTTTTCCCCTGTAACTTAGTACATACACATACTTGTCAGCAGCAAGGTTGGTAGCTGCTGGTAGAAATGGTGCTGTGTGTGTGTGTGTGTGTGTGTGTGTGTGTGTGTGTGTGTGGCCGCCGCGGCCAAGCGTGTGTGTGTGTGTGGGTGTGGGTGTGGGTGTGTGTGTGTGTGTGTGTGGCCGCCGCGGCCAAGCGTGTGTGTGTGTGTGTGTGTGTGTGTGTGTGTGTGTGTGTGTGTTTAAATTTAGTTTTCCTAGCTACAGATTTTAAAATTTTTGAGAGTAGTTTGTCGACAAATGGAGCACAAATAATGTGAAATTAAAACAACCCCCTCATGGTTTCAGGGTATATTCCTTCTTGGACACTGCCATTTATTTTAACACTCAGTACTTTGTATGATATAAACATTTATTTCTGAAAGGTGCGTGAATCATTATCATCCACTATTCTGAAATGTTGGTTTTAGAGTTAAACTGGCTATTTGGGAAAGAATAAGCTTACAAAATATGCTAAGGATGTCAGCAGAGAGGATTTTAAAGGCTCCTTCATTTATAAATGATCTGCAGTCCTGAGGAGGTGTCTCTGATGTACCAAGTGTGGTATTTGCTGCGGTCAGGTGTGCTAGCAGGAGGGCTCTCGCGGTCTTACCAGTGACAGACAAAAGCAGCTAGATAGGAGACAGAGTTTTAGCAAAATGACTTCATGGGGGAAAAAGAGGCAGATTGAGGTTTTTTTGAGTGACTGAGGAATCCTAAAGTGTTAAGAATGGAGATTCTGTACCTTAGCACTCAGGCTCCCAGTGGCGTGGCGTGACTTTCGTGCCCTGAGTGTGCAGTCCTGGCCCAACTTCTTCATGACTCATTAGCTTCTGCTTGCCTTACTTCTGCCATTTCGTGTTCTCAGTGGTAAGGGTAGAGCTCAAAGCTCAGGTGACACATAGATCAATAAATGTGACCTACTAGGGAAAATGAAAGTTTCATTTTCACTTCTCATTTCATAGCATCTTCAGACACAACTGTATCAGAAGTAAAGCTTCATTTTAAAGTTAAACTTGAGCTTTGAAAATTAATCATTTGTAGTTTGTGGCACTTCCTACATTTTAGGGGTTAAAAGAATAAAAATGTTTTCTCCTGCAGATATTCATTAGAGTGTGGACCATATGATAAAACTTGACCTTGGTGCCCATGGTTAGGAACTCTTCAACCTTCAAGTTGGAATCCACGTTGGCAGTGAGATCCCAGCTCACACTTTACCTACCCTCATGTTCCTAAAATACTTAGGAAACACCGGGGTTCGGGGGAGGTGGGAGTTCTTTTTAGTGTTCGGGGTGGCTGGCCCAGTTATGCTCTAGGGACATCCTTCTTCAAGTGACTGTTTTGATTTTCTTCATCCAAACAATTCACTTAACAGGCTCACACAAAACTGCTTTGAACTCTTCTGTCACCACCTGATCGTTCCCTCAGATTACCTTGCTTCTGAACTGACGCCACCCATCACGGGACTTTAGTTACTGGCCTATGTGGTGTGATGAATCTGTTAAGATAGGAGTTAAGCCTTTTTCAAGCATATATCATGTCCCCGTTACCCTTAATCCTGCAAGGTGAGCTTCCACAAACTGGCACTGGGATTGAGAACTTCTAACAGAACCCAAAGCTATTAATTTATTTAGATTTTAGGTTGACTTAATAAGGGAAGTCTAAGAGATAGTTCTATGAGTAAGTTTTATCAAGGTTAATACAGATGTTTGCAGCATATTACTTTTACTTGATTTTTGTTTTGTCTTCACATTACACAAAGAATCTTACTGGATTTGATTGCGTTATACTGGCTTTTTACTTGGGCTTTTTTTTTTTTTAATACTTGGGAGTACAATGAAAATGAATTTGAATAAATTGAGGTTCTTTTATTCCAGGAACAGGAGAGTTTTTCTGTCTGTTGTTCTGTTAAGTTTCACCCCACACTCACCACGTGCTCATGAAAACGGCTTAATCAGTAGGCTAGTGGAGAAGTCAGTCTCAGTAAAGCTAGAATTTTCTTCATCTACATTGGTACCTTATGAAAAAATCTTTTAGACTTAAAATTCTTTTTAGAGTAATACGAAGACACCATGTGCAGAGATATAAGAGAGATGACATGGGAGGAAGGTATATTTCCTACTTCCATTGCAGATTCAGAGTTAATATCTGTAATTCAAAGTTGTTACAGATGAATAGGTTGAATCCCAGTAAAAAAAAAAGTAGCTTAGATGCTTACTTGTGTATGGATGTTTAGAGAGAGAATAAAAACTAACCAGTAGTTTTCCCTGGAGCAATGATAGAACGGAATTTCATTTTTTACTTTGTGCACTTTTATATTGTTTAAATTTTATAAGCAGTATTTTGCTATTTTGATCAGAAGACAAAGAAGTAATAAAAATACCTCCATTAAAAAGCAAAAAACAAAACTCTTGCTGAGGCTCTCATACTCTTCATTTCTACAATTCTTGCTTGCCCTTGTGGCTGGTTCTCTCAGAGTCTTTTGTCAGTCTGTATTTATTCATATTCAATATTTAAAATAAAAACAGTGTAGAGAAAAATCAGTATAGGAAAGCCTGATGTAGCCACTCATAATGAAATGGTGAAGACAGGAGATGTGAAATATGGGGTGGTATTTCAATGGTAAATTCCAAGTACTCTACTAGTAATACTGTTTGGGAACACTTTAAACATTGTACAGGAAAATGAATATCATATTGTGATGCTAATGCTTTAAGAGCTTTAAGTTTAAATATGTTTCAGGAGTCTTACCAAACTGATGTATTATTTTCTGTAGATTTCCAACACCTATCTAGAGAGCAATTGGCCTATACGGGTGAGTTATTTGTTATTTTGTTGGGGTTAATTTTTATTGGATAGTGTTTGCTGCAGGAGGCATTCCGGGAATTGAGCGTCTTTTCAGTGGGTGCATCGATAATAAAATTTTAATACTTGATCCCTTGTACATTGTTAGCTTATCAGCATCAATAATTTGGTGAAATGTAACTTTTGTATAAATAATCAGATTTTTAAATTTAGCACTTTACATTTAATTTACTTAGCAAACAATTATTAATAGTCTGACACAATAATGCTAAGTTTTTTTATATTTAAGTATATACGTTTGCAAGGAAGAGTTCTTAATATTTGTTTTTTTAATTAGTTTTCAGCTATTGATAAGCTTGGACAGAATATTGCTGTGGTTGGCAAGTTTGGTTTTGCACATTACTCTTTACTCACCAAAAAATGGAAACTTTTTGGAAATATTACCCAGGTTAGTCTTTTTGAAATTAAAAATTGATTTCTCAGAGTTTAAGAGAACTACCGTATGAAATAACTCTAAGCCACTAGTTATTAAAAAATAGCATCAAATATTAAAAAATGGTGTTGGATTACATCTAAGGTCAGTTCTGATGAAGTACTTGATATTCGATGAAGGATTTTGTATTGTTGGTTTGTTTTTAACTGGAAGATTTACTCTTCCATTCCATGTTGAGTTCATCAGGTGTGATCAGAATAAATTTCCACTGAATTTGAGATCATTTCCTGCTTGTTTGTGTATGATGTGAAGATATAGGTGGCGTACAAACATGTGCAGTTGGATTTGCAAGAACCAAATAGGAAAAGACAAGGACTAATGCGCAGTGGGTGCCTGGGGGGCACTTCAAGGGCCTCAGTGACCTTCATGACCCAGAGAGGGCACTGCTGTTACCCTTTTATAAGAGAAACCAGGATTCACAGTCAAGCAGCTGATAAGTGGTAAAGCAGGATTTTAAACCAGTCTGTTGAATAAGGGAATAATGGTGCTACATGGTACCCAGTTATTGATAGAAATGTTTGTTTTTCCAAAATAGGATATAAATCATTAATAAAGGCCCAGAGTAATACTTAATTGGGAGGATAAAGTGTAGAGCAGAAATAATTTGAGCTCTAATTTTTGCTTAGGAATATTTTATAAGTGTATTACTTATTGTAATTTCTGGCAGCATATAAATAAAGGTAAATATGTTTTTTAAAATTATCTTTTAAGGAGCAAAATATGATTGTGACAGGTGGCTTAGCCTGGTGGAATGATTTTATTGTCCTGGCATGTTATAACATAAGTGACCGTCAAGAAGAGGTAAGGCTTTTTTTCTCACAGAGAAGGGATTTTTATATTTTAAAGATATTAAGCACTATCTGGTTTAATATAATTTTTGGAAAATGAACACAGCGTTTTATTTTTTAATTAAGAATTTGGCATTTGGCTTTTTTTTTTTTTTTTTAACCTAAATGAGATTTTTATATCAGGTTACTGCTTTTTAAAAAAATTTAAGAGATAATCGGAACTTCTGAGACAACTTTTTCTAAGGATTTTAGCTGTTAGACATTGTCTGCGATGTTTATAAATAACGAAAGTTGTTCAAAGCAGAGACGTTCCTAAGGATGGCTACCCTTAGAGATTTATTAATTTATTGGTTTGTATATGTTTTCAGAAAGTGCTGGTCTACTTTTGTCAGGTCTGCATATGCAGGTCTTTAGAAGGAGTACCTCATAATAGTACATTCCCAATTTTAATCGCTTCATCTTTTGGTTATTTGTAGAATGAGCCTACCCTGAGATTATAAACATTATCCACTTATTGGGAAAGCTCAGATTAGTCTTTAAACTTTTCTTACGAAGTCAGTAGATAAAAAAAAAAAACAGCGTGTCTAAAGTATTTAGTCGCCTGAGGTGTAGGTGTCTTGTTTTTATAGCTTTCTTTCTTTCTTTCTTTCTTTGTTCTTCAGCTCAGAGTCTACTTGCGAACATCCAACCTGGACAACGCCTTTGCTCACATCACCAAAGCACAAGCAGAAACATTACTGCTTAGTGTCTTCCGGGACGTTGTGATAGTATTTAGAGCAGACTGTTCAATCTGCCTGTACAGCATTGAAAGAAGGTCTGATGGGTAAGTGCATGGTGTGCAGCAAGTCAGTTTTTGCTTCTGTGTATTATGCTTCCTCTGTCATTTTTATTTTCTTAGAAGTTACTCTAAGTTTGTGTTTAGTTTCCTTTGTTTTAGAGTGAAAAAAGCAAATTTTGTATTTAGCGATGTTCATGCAGTTATTTTTAGCTGCCTAAATAGTTGGCACTAACTTCTTCAGCCGCTCTTAACTGCATTTGTTTGTGGGAGGGAGTCTGATTTGGGATGGGGTAATTTAGGTCCTAGTTTTTTTCACAGCCTTGAAAACAAGTGGTTACTAACTATCATAATATTCTGGACACTTGGGGTAAATAAGGTTTTCCACTGGCTTAAGGCCTTGGGAAGTGTGTCCTTGGCAGACCCACTTGATTCCCACTGAGCGAGGTGTCTGCCGTGGGAAGGGCTGGCAGCCCCTGGTGCTGCTGTGTGTTGCCTGCATTCTTCTGGGCATCGGGTCAGCTTGTAGCATTTGGACCACACCTCTTGAGTTTTATTTTGCTCGTGTGTGTGTGTGTTTCAAATAGCCCTGCAGTGTGTATTTGCTGAAATAGCTTAGTGATTAAGGAATACTGTAAAGATATATATTAAGAAATTTTACTAGCCTGTCATAGAAGCCCTGTTCTTTCTCAACCAACTAAACTATTCCTATTTTTTCCTTCCTAGTTTCCTTTCCTAGTGTTCCTAGGTTTTTCCCCCCTTCTAAATTATATTCCCTTTCTTTCTCCCTTATTTCCATTTGTATTCTTTGGATATCTCCACCTCACCAGTCTACTGCTTGAAGGATACTTGAAGGTGGGGGTGAGGGGGGGGATGACAGGTAGAAGGCATCTGGATCCTCCAAAAGCATAAAATTTATACTATTAGTAGTGGAAAAGAAAGGAACAAAAAAAACTTGCTGGCATTGATGGTGAAGTGTGTGGGTGTCTTTTTCTTTTTTCTTTCAGTCCAAATACTACTGCTGGTGTTCAGGTTCTTCAGGAAGTGTCCATGTCACGCTATATTCCTCACCCTTTCCTGGTAGTATCTGTCACTCTGACTTCAGTGAGCACAGAGAATGGAATCACGCTGAAAATACCACAGCAGGTACCATACCATTATCGGAGCTCTTGAGAGCTTCATCTCAGTTTTCAGCATTTTAAGTTGGTACGGGAACTGTTTGTTCAGCAAATATCAAATGTCTAAAATGTGCATTGCATGAAGACGCTGGGTTACAGTGGCAAACTAAACAAACTTGGTTTCTGCTCGGACGGTAAAGAAATAATTACATGCATAATTAATTAAAATTGTGATGTGTGTGCCAGAAAGTCATATAGGTCACTGTGAGAGTGTAGAACGAACACCTGGAGTAGTCCAGCGGTCGGAGATTGCTGTACCATTTAAGTTACAGCCCGAAGACAGACAGGTGGTTACCTCAGGAAAGAGCGGGAATCTCAAATCAGTGGGAACAGTAGTGCAGAGGCCTGTCAGTAAGAGAGAAAAATGACACATTCAGGGAACTGGAAGAACTTCAGGGTGATTGGGCTTTATCTTAAAGTGTAAAGTGTTTTTAGCTGGGTATCACTAGATCTCAGCTTTGTAATGTCTAGTCTGACTGTAAGGGGGAAAATGAACCAGTTTCATTTTCATTATATCTAAAACTGGATATAGGGAAGGTAACAAGGAGGCCACTGTAAAGATCTGAATGGATGTTAGTGACCTAAACTTGTCGGTGAAAAAGAAGAAGGAAAAAAGTGGAATATTGAATATAAAATACAGAGAACTCCATGATTAGTCAACTATAAGGAAAGAAAATAATGCTGTAGTTTCTGATTAAACCCACGAAGTTGCGTAACTTCCTCTTCCAAGGCTCCTATTGTTACACAAATGGTTTCCAAATTTTGCATCAGTGTGGAACCCGTTTTCAGAGGATAACTATGTAGATTTATCTGTCATCTCTGTCTTCCCAGTCTGTCTTTTAGTTCCTATTAAGGCACTCCCATTTCATCTCCTTCAAAATCTAGATCCCACTTCCTCTGCAAAGTATATTTCATGGTAGCCAGAGAGTCACAGATGATAAGGGAAAGTTATGATTCACAGAAGAATTATAGCTAGAAGATACAGAAAGAAGGTAAGAATTACAGAATCACCATTTTGCAGCCCCTAAATAACTGATTCAGAAAGTGATCATGATCGGATGAAGACATAGAGATGAAAGGTTGGTGGGGAACTTCACAATGAGGGGATCAGGTGGCCAGATCTAAGCCTTATTAATCAATATTAGCATTACTGTAAGTAGGAGAACCAGGTGTGGCACGCTTCCTGGGGTGATGCATCCTAAAGTTCACATAAGGAATTATTGCCCAAAACACTGAACCTGAATTAACTCAAGCTTCTAGAGTCAAGTTTCATTCATAGGAAATACAGGAGTAGAGGTTTTATGTAGGACAGCTACAAGTCAATAATGTGGTGGGGTGGGGAGGGGGAAGTGAGGGGAGACTTCTTAATTCTTGAGCCATACCAACCAAATGCAGTGCTTAAATCCATTTGTATCCTGATTCAAACTGGCTGTAAAAAGACACTATTAAAGCACTGAGAGATACTCAGTATGCACTGAGAGGTGACATTAAGGAATAATTGTAGAGTTTGTTAGATGTGGTATTGGTACTGTGATTATATAAGCAAATATCCACATACTTGAGAGTTGCACAGTGTAGGGGTAAAACAGCATGATGTCTTCCTTTAAAATACTTTTGTGTAGGGGCACCTGGCTTGCTCAGTTGGTGGGGTAGGTGACTCTTGATCTCAGGGTTGTGAGTTCAAGCCCCACCTTGGGTGTGGAGATTACTTTAAAAATATTTAAAAATATGATAAAATACTTTAGCAAAATAAGTGAAAAAAAAAAGGACAGATGGAGCAAATGTGGCAAAATCTTGAATAATTATGATTGGATGATGGGAATATGGGGGTTCAGTGTAACACCTTGAAGTTTCCTCTCTCGTGTTTGAGGTTTTCATACTAGGGGAACTAAAGGGACTCCTTGTATGTCCCAGATACAGTAGGCAGTCAGTGGCACCAGTAGTACTGTGTAGCTCACGTTAAGCAAGCCTTTCCAGCAGACACATGAAAAATGTGTCTCATCATCCAAGAAATGCAAATCAAAACTACAGTGAGATATCACCTCACACTTGTCAGAATGGCTAAAATAAAAAACACAAGAAACAACAAATATTGGGAAAGATGTGGAGAAAAAGGCACCCTCTTGCACTGTTGCTGGGAATGCAAGCTGGTGCAGCCACTGTGGAAAACAGGATGGAGGTTACTCAAAGTTAAAAATAGAGCTACCCTATGATCCAGTAATCACACTGCTGGTTATTAGCCCCCCAAAATACAAAAACACTAGTTCAGAGGGATACATGCACCCCTATATTTATTGCAGCTTTATTTGCAATTGGCAAATTATGGAAGCAGCCCAGGGTGTCCATTAATAGAAGAATGGATAAAGAAGATGTGATATATATACACTATGGAGTATTACTCAACCGTAAAAGGGGCGCGACGATGGCTCAGGCTCAGGTCATGATCCTGAGGTCCCGGCATCCAGTTCCGTGCCAGACTTTCTGCTCAGCGGGAGTCGGCTTCTCCGTCTGCCTCTCTCCCCCCTCATGCTCACAAGCACTCTCTCTCTGAAATATAAAATCTTTAAAAATAAAAAGAATGCAATCTTGTCATTTGCAATGACATAGAAGACACTAGAAAGTATGCTAAGTGAACTAAGTCAGAGGAAGACAAATACCATATGATTTCACTCGTATGTGGAATTTAAGGAACAGGACAAATGAGCAGAGGAAAAAGACAAAACAAGAAACAGACTCTTGAGTACAGAGAACAAACTGGTGGTCACCGGGGGCGGGGTGGGGGGTGGAATACAGGATGGGATTAAGGAGCGCCCTTTTATGAGCATTGGTGTTACATGGAGACGTTGAGTCATTGTATTATACACCACCTGAAACTAACACAACAATGCATGTGAAGTCTACTAGAGTTTAAAAAGTTAAAAAAAAACACCTTCCACAAAGAGGAGAGATCTAATGTGGTGAAGAGCAGATTAAGAAGTAAGTTGACGATGAAGAGTGACACTTTGACTTCTTCCTTGCCAGTTTGGATGCCTTTGATTTCTTTTTGTTGTCTGACTGCTGAGGCTGGGACTTCGATCATACTCAATGTAGAAAACCTGAAAAACTCCATTAAAAAATTGCTAGAACTGATACAGGAATTCAGCAAAGTCACAGGATATAAAATCAATGTAGAGAAAGCTGTTGAATTTCTATATGCCAATAAGGAAGCAGCACAAAGGGAAATCGATCCCATTTATAGTAGCACCCCAAATCATAAGATACCTGCGAATACCTAAAGAGGTAAAAGATGTGTATGCTGAAAACTAGAGAACACTTATGAAAGAAACTGGAAAGGACACAAAGAAATGGGAACACATTCCATGTTCTTGGAAGAACAAATATTGTTTAAAAAAATCTATACTGGGGCGCCTGGGTGGCTCAGTGGGTTAAAGCCTCTGCCTTCAGCTCAGATCATGATCCCAGGGTCCTGGGATCGAGCCCCGCATCATGCTCTCTGCTCGGCGGGGAGCCCGCTTCCCCCTCTCCCTCTGCCTGCCTCTCTGCCTTCTTGTGATCTCTCTCTCCCTCTGTCAAATAAATAAATAAAATCTTAAAAAAAAAAAAAAGGTCTATACTACCCAAAGCAATTTACACATAAAGTGCAATCCCTATCAAAATAATACCAGCCTTTTTCACAGAGCTGGAACGAAGAATTCTAAAAATTGTATGTAATCAGAAAAAAACCCCGAATAGCCAAAGGAATGTTTAAGAAACAAAGCAAAGCAGGAGGCATCATGATTCCAGACTTAAAGCTCTATCACAAAGCTGTAATCAAGACCGTGTGGTACTTAAAAAAAAAAAAAAGTACTGACACAAAAACAGACACATAGATCAGTGCAACAGAATAGAGAACTCAGAAATGGACCCTCAAGTCTATGGTCAACTAATCTTTGACAAAGCGGGAAAGAATAATGGACAAAAGGCCTTTGCCTCTTCTCCCGCACTGGCCGCGCCCCTGGCCAGCTCAAGAGAACCGAGCTATGGAGCCACACCTGCCCTCGCTGGAAGAGCTGTCTTGCTGGTGGGCATGGCCGGAGCTCCACATGCCACCAGGCCTGAACCCAGAGCAGGCCTGGGCGCTGGACAACTTCCCGGTGCTGAACCGCTGCTCCTGCCAAGGTGCCCACTTCTGCGGGGATGGAGATCACTGGGCGTGCGGGTCGCTGCGCCACGCTTGCCCCGGGCACGGAGCTGGGCCCCGAGCCAAGAGGGGCCAGAAACCCTGTCGAGATGCAGGTGTCCAGGCTGAAAGCGCGATGGAGCTCCGGTCACCGCAACTAGAGGCATTGGCGACAGACGGCACTGCCCGCTGGGGCCTCAACCAGCCAGGAGATGCCCACGCCAGTGGAGGTAGACAGACCCACGGCCAGATCGCCTCCAGGAGCCCAGGCCTTCCCCGGAACCTACTGAAAACCGGGGTTTAAAACAGGGTGGAACCCGGACAGGAAAGGAATTGCAGCCCCCAGCACCTCTTCAACTGACACCCAGAAGGAGCCAAGAGAGACACTAGTAAGAGTTCTCAAACTACAGTCGAGAGCATTCCTTCTTTTTCCTCTCCTGAATGACTTACAGATTTTTAAAGTTTAAGTTAACCTCTTAATGTAACCTATAATATGCTGAGGAACTTGTAGACCTACTTGTAATTGTCATGGTTCTCTGAATAGGTGTACAACAATTAAACCCTTTTCCTGTTTAAAAAAAAAAAAAAAAATAATGGAAAAAAGTCTCTGCAACAAATGATTCTGGGAAAATTGGACAGCCACATTCAGAAGAATGAAACTGGACCACTTTCTCACACCATACACAAGAATAAACTCAAAATGGATGAAACACCTAAATGTGAAATCATCAAAATCCTGGAGGAGAAAGCAGGCAGCAACCTCTCTAACCTTGGCTGCAGCAACTTCTTGCTAGACAGGTCTCTGGGGGCACAGGAAATGAAAGCAAAAATGAACTATTGGGACCTCATTAAGATAAAAAAGTTGCTGCAAAGCAAAGGAGACAGTCAACAAAACTGAAAGGCAACCTACAGAATGGGAGAATATATTTGCAAATGACTTCGGGTAAAGGGTTAGTATCCAAAGCTGGGTGTTATACATAACTAGTGAATTGTAGAACACTATATCAAAAACTAATGATGTACTATACAGTGGCTAAGTGAACATTATAAAAAAAAAAATCTATAAAGAATTTATCCAACTCACTACCGAAAAAACAATCCAGGTAAGAAATGGACAGAAGATATGAAGAGACACTTTTCCAAAGAAGATATCCAGATGCCTGACAGACACATGAAAAGATGCTCGACATCATCATCAGGGAAATACAAATCAAAACCACAGTAAGATACCACCTCACACCTCTCAGAATGGCTAAAAATAACAACACATGATACAACAGATTTTGGTGAGGGTGCGGAGAAAGGGGAGCCCTCCTACACTGCTGATGGGAATACAAACTGGTGCACAGTGCAGCCCCTCTGGAAGACAGTATGAAGGTTCCTCAAAAAGTTAAAAATAGATACAGCAAATGCACTGCTACGCACTACTATGGCCCAGTAATTGGATTACTAGGTTTTTATCCAAAGGATACAAACACACAGATTTGAAGGAGCACATGCATCCAGTGTTTATAACAGCATTATCGACAATAGCCAAAATACAGAAAGAGCCCAAATGTCCATTGATTGATAAATGGATAAAGAAGAGGTGGGGTGTGCATACACACTGATCGACTCCATACACACACACACACACACACACACATGTGCACGCATGTGGATAACGGGGTGTTACTCGGCCATCAAAAAGAATGAAATCTTGGGGCTCCTGGGTGGTTCTGGGTTAAAGCCTCTGCCTTTAGCTCAGGTATATGATCTCAGGGTCCTGGGATCGAGCCCTGCATCGGGCTCTCTGCTCAGCGGGGAGCCTGCTTCTCCCCCTCTCTCTGCCTGTCTCTCTGCCTACTTGTGATCTCTCTCTCTCTGTCAAATAAATAAATAAAATCTTACCAAAAAAAAAATGAAATCTTGCCATTTGCACCAGCGTGGATGGAACTAGAGGTTGTTATGCTAAGTAAAATAACTCAGAAAAAGACAAATACGATTTCACTCATGTGGAATTTAAGAAACAAAACAGATGAACACAGGGTAGGAAAAATAAAAACATAGAGGGAGCAAACCATAGGTTACTCTTAAATACCGATAACAAACTGAGGGGGGTGGAGGGGTGGGGTTAATTGTGTTATGGGCATTAAGGAGGACACTTATGATGAGCACCAGGTGTTATATGTAAGTGATGATCACTAAATTCTCCTGAAACCAATACTACAGTAGATGTTAACTAGCTTGAATTTAAATTTTTTAAAAAAAGTTGAAATGTAATAGGAAATAAATTGATTACATCTTACGCAGAATACTGAGAGTGCTACATCAAGACAAGTCTTGATTTTGTATTAAAAATTTAAAAAACCTTAACGAAAGTTGTTTATCAGTAAGATAGCCTACCTCATGAGACTGGTCTCCTTCTCTCTGAAACTCATAATAACAGTCATCTACTAGGGATATTTTTAGAGTAAGAAAAAGTATGTTTGATTCTTTCAGATGTAGCATTTTGGGGATACAGGTAGGCCCTGCTTTAATGTTAAGTTTCTGGAAAGCTTATTAAAATTTCGAGGAAGTGCCGTTGCACTCTCGTTCTTCATGCTGTAATGGTGGTGGAAAGTGTGGAATGTAGTGAAATCCACCATTTTCACACTTGCAGGGGTCAGTATGGACATGAGTCCTCTAGCGGTGACCTGCAGTAGCTCCTCTGAAGATCTTCGGAAAGTGTCGCGGAGTCTCTGCGCCAGTCCGCAGGCTCTCTCATCTGACTCTTTGGTTTGCGTGTTCCTTTTTCCTCTGCCCTCTACCATCCAGCTCTTAAAATAGTGCACACCTTATACTTTCCATTTTTCCTTTTCCTACTTTGAAGTTTATGTTGTTTCTCATGTGTTATGGAAAGGTAATTAAATCTTTAGTTTTCATGTCATTATGTGTGAAATGGGGACCCAAAGACTACTTTCCAAGTAAAGTTCTTGGCTTTGTGACAGTTGCTTGGAGATTTCGTGATTTTTATTATTTTTATTTATCTTTTTTGTAAATTAACATAAGTCATTACATGTATACCTACCTGGATATGGCTAATGCCAAAGTGAATGACAAAATCCATGAATCTTCTGGACCCTCTTGCCATTTCTTTCTTAATTTTTTTTTCTTATTTATTTGAGAGAGAGAAACAGCGAGAGAGGGAACATGAGCAGGGGGAGTGGGAGAGGGAGAAGCAGACTTCCTGTGGAGCAGGGAGTCTGATGTGGGGCTCATCCCAGGACCCTGGGATCATGACCTGAGCTAAAGGCAGATGCTTAACGGCTGAGCCACCCAGGCAGCCCCCCCTTGCCATTTCTTATCCACAGTCTGGAAGGCAGGACAGAAGAAGACACTTATCCAAGTGTCTGGAAGGCAGGACAGAAGAGCATTTTGTGTAATTGTTTTGCAAATAGAATATGTAGGGTAGCTACTGTTTTCCTGACTGAACCCTAACTAATGGCAGCTTAAATTCAGCCTGCCAGCAAGCCTTGGCTGGGACACCATCCCATAGCTTCTGAATAATCACCCTTTCCTTACTAAAATTCTTTCCTTCTTGGGTCATATGACACTGTGCTCTCCTGGGACCCTGCTTGCCGATGCCCAGCCCGGCATACTTTGCTTCAGAAGGTTCCTTCAGTTTACCAACCTCACTTAGATTCTGGTGTGTTCATCTGTACTTAAGTCATCTCTCCAAACATTTTTATTTGTAAGTCTTAAGATTCTTTCAAATTTAATGAGCAATTAAATTGCTCAGTTTTCCCTTCCTTAACTTCTGCTTGTGACTTCTACCAGTGGTAACCTTACCTTCTCTAGCATCCACCTAGGTGCAGCACTGTGAAATCGCTGGTTTAGTTCTCTTTTCATTCCTTTCATGCCTAAGGCATCAGTCAGTTGTTTTTTGTTTTTGTAAATCCACATGCTCTTCTTTATAAGTGAAAAAGACTTCATGTCTGAGATTGGCTTTAGAACAACGCTTTCAACTTTCAGCTTCCGCCAGGTGAGAGGGCTTAATGGGGGAGTCGTGTTAGGCTCTCTACTTTAGGATTTGATTGAAATTTTCCATAGCAGAAGGACAGACTATTTCATTCATTTCTGAAGTCAACACCTGTGATGTCTGTCTCTCCTGAGGAACCCATCCTGAAGGACCCAGAATTTTTAATAACTCCCTTTCTCAAGAGTCATAAGTACTGGCTTATTTCCTGTCTTTTGTTTGTTTTTTAACCTGGCTTTCCAAGCCTTCCCATTATCATCCAGGATTTTTCCCATGATATTTCTAATTTAGTCAGATTTTTCTCTTTCCCAAAAGATAGTCCATGTCAGTGTCATTTACAGTGGTGGTGTTCAACTGGAGAGCCCACCCTTTTCCTTCCTCCCATGTGTTGTCCTCATCCTTCGAGCCCACCTCACCCTGTAAGCCTTCTCTAGCTGTGTCAGGTTGATCACTGAAGTGATCTCTCGTTACTGTGAAATTCTGAAGCTCTCCTAGTTTTATCAGGAAAATTCAGTTCTGCCCTCACTCTTAGGTTCACTTGTATTATTCATTAGTTGCACGGTGGTAAATCTTGTTACACCCTAGCCAGAAAGCAGCCTGTACTCCCCCCATCACCTCACAAAATGGCTGTACATGGTACACAGTAAACAGTGGTGGTGGTTTCACCTGTGAACCCTATAGAGTCAGGGGGAAACTCTTAGCTGGAGTCCCAATTTTTCTTTCAGGCTCGTGATGCAGAGAGCATTATGCTGAATCTCGCAGGACAGCTCATCATGATGCAGAGGGACAGATCGGGCCCTCAGATCCGGGAGAAGGACAGTAACCCTAACCAGAGGAAACTTGTGAGTAAAATGCAAGTCTTAGAGAGCATCAGAGATAAAGGAATAAAAGAACAAGAGGACAGTATCATCTTGTGACTTGGAAACTGGGAAAGTATATAGTATTAGTCTTTAAGCCTCCAGGTTTGAGACTGTGAAGGATGAAGAACATCCCAAAACAATAATAAAATGTTCCATACCCCGGATGTTATTGCTTAGGCATTATTGTTTGCTAATTCTAATTGGAAAGTAGAATAAATTGGTGAGGTTTGTGGGGTTTTTTTGTTTTTTGTTTTGTTTTTAGATTTACATACATATACTTTGACTCTAATTCTAGATAGAGTCTCCTAATTTTCCCAAAAGAAGTTGTGCTATCATTTTGAAAGACTTAAGAAATTAATGCCAAGGAACTTCAGAGTGTACAAGTTTAACAGGAAAAAAATGGATTCCTGTCTTTGCTTCTCCAGCTGCCATTCTGTCCTCCTGTTGTCCTCGCCCAGGCTGTTGAGAATGTCTGGACTACGTGTCGAGCAAATAAACAAAAGCGTCACCTTCTGGAGGCCCTCTGGCTGAGCTGCGGAGGTGCAGGGATGAAAGTGTGGCTCCCTCTCTTCCCCAGGGATCACCGCAAGCCCCATTCCTTCCTGTCCCAGCGGATCATGCTGCCTTTTCACATCAATATTTACCCCCTGGCTGTTCTGTTCGAAGACGCGTTAGTCCTCGGTGCTGTCAATGACACTTTGCTCTATGACTCCTTGTACACTCGAAACAGTGCTAGGGAGCAGCTGGAGGTGCTCTTCCCTTACTGCGTTGTGGAGAGAACCTCTCAGATCTACCTCCACCACATCCTGCGGCAGCTGCTGGTCAGGAACCTTGGGGAGCAGGCCTTGCTCTTGGCCCAGTCCTGCACCGCTTTACCTTACTTCCCTCACGTGCTGGAGCTCATGCTCCATGAAGTGCTGGAAGAAGAAGCTACCTCACGGGAGCCCATTCCCGACCCTCTGCTTCCCACTGTGGCCAAGTTTATCACCGAATTCCCCCTCTTCCTGCAGACAGTTGTTCACTGTGCTAGGAAGACTGAATACGCCCTGTGGAATTACCTGTTTGCAGCCGTCGGAAACCCCAAGGACTTGTTTGAGGAATGCTTGATGGCTCAGGATTTGGACACAGCTGCCTCTTACCTTATTATCTTACAGGTAACAGTTCTTTTCTTATAAACTACAAGAATTAATGAGCTAAAACGGGACGGGGAGGGGGAAAGAAATGTCCTGTGTTGACATTGTGATGGTGTTCAAAGGATTCATGCAGTCTGCAGTCTGGCTTTCTGTTCTGTGTAGTCTAACAACATAGAATAACATGCGCAGACTACGTAGGAAGTATAATAAAGAATTACTTTGAATATGAGTTAGAGCTATTATTAGCCAATTTGACCTATTCGTCTGAGCCTCTCACAGTGACAGATTTGTTTCCTTCTAGTGTGGAATCGCCAGGGGGACTCTGGTTAAAGCCTGGGTCCTCCTAGCAGAGCACCTTATGTTAGGCTCCCCATAGCAAGCTGAGGAAATGCAGGCCTGCTGTAGGAATTACCCTCATAGCACACGGTTCTTCTCAAAATTATGGGTTCTTTGAGACGCCCGAATATTTGTGTCATTATATGTATTTGACAAAAGGGCTAGATAGTTGTTCTTATCAGTCTGATTCAGATTTGACAGGCTATACTTAGTGGTGCTTTCAAATTACTGTGAAATTTTTTCATTGATAGAAGAAGCTAACCGTAAACTTGGTTTAAACTGTGTCTGAAGCACATTTCTCATCCACTTACTTGCTTCATGACAACTGACTGAAGCCAGAGGAAATAGTCCAGCAGAGGCGGGATGTCCCTGGAAGTCTCTGATTCCCTGGCTCATCTAAAAAAAACCACAGAAATGATAAAAATAGAAACAAACTAAATGCAGCTATGTTTTGTCTTAGGTCACTCCTTAAACTTCCAGTGATCTGTCCAGCAATGAGATTGGCAACTTCTCTGTAGCAGAATTCCAGCGTTGCTGTGGATTGTCAGATAATTACAGTTTAACTTGCCTGTGAGGTGCCTTTCCCCAAAGGCCAAGGCAGGCCGTGTGGTGAAGTTTGCGAAAGAATTCCTTTTTTTTTTTTT
>CM053615.1:3400483-3416914 GCA_028646535.1 Procyon lotor | reverse complement strand
TTCAGCAAGTTACTGAAGTCCATTTCCTCCTCTAAAATAGGAATGACATAACCACTTTGCAGAGTCGCTAGGAACCAAGGAAGACAGAATGTGGGTCAGGTTTATGTAAGGTATCTGATCTGTTTAGAAAATTTAGAAAATCCTAATTTATAGTACACCAGCAGAGTGTTTGTCTCGCTTTTCCTTGCATGATACTTTCTATTGATCCTTTTCTTCTTACTATTAAACGTTCCCCTATAGAGATATAGCTGCATTTCTTCTCTGAGATAAAGGTAAAAATTCTTTATCTGAGATAAAGAATTGCTCATACTTCCCAAATGAATTGCCATATAAAAGGATTCTTGTCTTTGATTGTTTTTATAGAATATGGAAGTTCCAGCAGTAAGTAGGCAGCATGCCACCCTTCTGTTCAACACAGCCCTGGAACAAGGCAAATGGGACCTATGTCGACACATGATTCGATTTCTTAAAGCCATTGGCTCTGGAGAATCTGAGACCCCTCCATCCACACCTACTGCTCAGGTTGGTTGCAAAATTGCATAGCCTTTCTAGGCCAGACACCTGCATGGCATCTTTCTCTAACGGTACCACACATCATGTGTAATCTTAGGAACCCAGTTCAAGTGGTGGATTTGAGTTCTTCAGGAATCGAAGCATCAGTTTATCCCAGTCAGCTGAAAATGTTCCTGCTAGTAAATTCAGCTTACAGAAAACACTGAGTATGCCATCTGGTCCTTCTGGAAAAAGGTAAAACAATAATGAGCCATTACTGCTTTGAGGGCATTCTGTGACACACATTGCGTTGTAGAGCATGTGTAAACTTGGATCTTAGGAAAACAACCATTTGATCAAATGTAGATTTCCAAAAGGCTTGAAGATCACACAAATTGCTTCCCTTCTTCTGTCCTCCAGAGTTCACTTTGTTACTCTTTGGACAGTTTGTGTCCCTTGTCCTAGAGTAGGTCTTGTGTACCCATTTTTTTTTTCCTTAAGATTTTATCCATTTATTTGACAGAGAGATCACAAGCAGAGAAGGGGAAGCAGGCCCCACACCAAGCAGAGAGCCCGATGCAGAGCTCGATCCCAGGACCCTAAGATCACGACCTGAGCCCAAGGCAGAAGCTTTAACCCACTGAGCCATCCAGGCGCCTCTCTTGTGTACCCATTCTGAAGGCAGCTCACTTCAAACTACCCTGATAATAGAGTACCAGAATGAAAAGGAAGATAATTCTGCACATACTCCAAAAACCTTCCTATAGTCCACAGTTTTACCTTTCTTTCCAACTCTAACTCATGGCAAAAAAAAGTCCCCATGTACCTGACTCTTCTGTCTCTTTTGACTAGAGAAGTCATTAAACGGTGGGAGAGCCAAGAGGAAGTGTATCCTGAAGACAGAAAGCTACATGACCCACAGATGGGCTACTGCCTCCTGAGAGGTTACTATGTACTCAAAGTGCACATTATAAAATAGAATTTCCAGGGCACCTGGGTGGCTCAGTTGGTTAAGCGACTGCCTTTGGCTCAGGTCATGATCCTGGAGTACCGGGATCGAGTTCCATATTTCCATATAGGGATCCTGGCTCTGCGGGAAATCTGCTTCTGGTCAGACCAGTCTGACCTTCTCCCCTCTCATGTTCTCTCTCTCTCTCTCTCTCTCTCTCTCTCTCTCTCTCTCAAATAAATAAAATCTTTTTAAAAAATTAAAAATAAAATAGAATTTCCTCTAGTGTGAGGTCCTTGTGTTCCTTCCTCTGTTGTTTCATGTTCTAAGCTCTTGTGTTTTCTCTCCCGTAATCCTTTCTTTTATATTTTTTTATTTTTTAAAATATTTTTATTTATTTATTTGACAGGAGAGAGATCACAAGTAGGCAGAGAGGCAGGCAGAGAGAAGGGGGAAAAGCAGGCTCCCCGCTGAGCAGAGAGCCCGATGCGGGGCTCGATCCCAGGACCCTGAGATCATGACCTGAGCCGAAGGCAGAGGCTTTAACCCCTGAGCCACCCAGGGGCCCCTCCTTTCTTTATATTCTGTTTTCATTGTTACTGTAGTGCCCGACATAATGAGAACTTACTGAACATTTTCTTTTACTACTTTTTATCATGGTCATTTATACCACCTTTACTCCCAACATCTACACACACAGTCATGGGCTATTTATACAAGTAAAATGCAACCACGGCTTACTACAAACAGTAGCTTCTCAGCTGTGCCTTCGCAGAACATGATTGCTGGCTAATCCACATGAAGTATTCGGTATGTGCCACGCACTGCTGGGAGCATTTACGTGTGTACATCTTCTCATCCTTCCAACTTACAAGGGTCGGCACTATTGTTAACGACATTGTGTGAGTGAAGAAACAGGCCCAGAAAGTAAGCTTGGTTATGTTCACACAAGTAGTGAGTTGGCAGAGCCAAGATCTGAATCCACACAGTCGTCCAGGATTCTCTCTCACAGAAGGCACCTCATGGCCCAGTTACCAAACCAGTCAGCCCACATCAGCCCAGATGAGTGAGGGATGATAGACTACGTGTGGTCACGTTGTAAGTTTTTAAGCATCGGTCATGTATTTATGTGCCTGCTTATCTCCCACTCCTGGGCATAGACTTTATTTTGCTTCGTGTCTGTTTCTTTGAGCTGAAATCCTCACCTCTTTTCATTGGGCTCTTCAAATACAGTGTTATTAGCTCCCTTTCTTTCCTTCAGACCAGTCACCACCCTCCTCCTCGTTTGGTTTTGTCCATCTCCTCTTTTTCCTTCTTCCATATTTCCATTCTAGAAATAAGTTTTAAGAGCCTACCGTGTTCTGGGTGTTGTTCAGCAGCTCGTGGTATCGCACGGAGGAAAGCCCTAATGGTTTATCTTCATTGAGTCAGAGCTCAGTCTTGGATCTCTTCCCTCATTCTGAGCGTTACCAGCACTGCTGGATACAACTAACTGCGTGAAGTCGTCCGGGAACACATTTTCTGCAGCTTTCTTGTGTTCCTACTTACAGATGGAGCAAAGACAGTGACTGTGCTGAGAACATGTATATTGACATGATGCTCTGGAGACACGCTCGGCGTCTCTTGGAAGAAGTCCGGCTGAAGGACCTTGGCTGCTTTGCAGCCCAGCTGGGCTTTGAACTGATTAGTTGGCTGTGCAAGGAGCGCACCCGGGCCGCGCGGGTGGACAACTTCGTGCTGGCGCTGAAGAGACTCCACAAAGATTTCCTGTGGCCGCTTCCCATCATCCCAGCCTCTTCTCTCAGTTCTCCTTTTAAGAATGGAAAATACCGAACAGGTAATGTAGGCTCATGTCACTTGGGCTCAGATCATCAGCAAGGAGAAAGATGGCTGACTATAGGAATATGTAAATATCCCCTCACTGTGGCAGGTTTTTTCGAATTGGTGAGTCACAGACCTCCAGATGAGCGAATGTGACTTACCTCACAGGACATGCCAGGGAAGTGGTAAAAAAGCACCTTTGAGAGTTTGGGTCGTCTTCTAATCTAGGAGAAGACAAAGTGAAACTCTTTAGGTGAAACCAAATTAAAAGATAAAGATTTTTAGTTCAGATCTTTCAAAGAAGACTGTTCTAATGACTATTGTGAAAATCCAAGCAAAAATCTTTTATTGTGGCATTTCGAAACTTCATCTTAAGAACCAAAGAAAAGCACTTACAAGATGAACAGAATAAATTCTGTTCAGTGCTAATGAGACATGATGACGTAAGCTGACTGTTGCCACTACATAGTCTCGCTTCCCTGGTTCACGGGTGGACGATGCGGTATAATTGGCCTTGAACTTCCAGTGTTTGGGAGCAGCAGGGAAAGGGGCTGAAATGACCGAGTTGGGAATAGTGGTGCATGCATGTTTTGAATTCCCGCTTTCTTATTTTGGGGCCTGTCTTGCAGTAGGAGAGCAGCTGTTAAAGTCCCAGTCGGCGGACCCTTTTTTAAACCTTGAGATAGACACGGGGGTCTCTCATGTACAACGAAGTCAGAGCTGGCTTGGCAACATCGGCCCCACCCCTCATGAGATCGACACAGTCTCATCCCATGGACCACAGATGCAAGACGCCTTCCTGTCACCTTTATCTAATAAAGGTAAAGTGGCATTTTCAATCCTCGATTCTCCTCTGTTCCTTTGGAAGGATCTCATTACAGATCAGCACTAACAGATGAAACTGTGTGCTTGATTTTAATGATACAGAAACACTAACTTTGAACTTCAAGTAAGCAAAATGTTCTCTCTTGTGTAAAGAATACCATTCTTCTCATAAGTAGACATGGATCATAAAAATTTTACTTCATTGTCTTTATTTTACTGATAAAAATTTGTAGAAGTTTTCTTTTCCTCTTGCAAGTTCCTGTGTAATATCCTTCATTTTGCCTCTTAATCTTCAAAGCCTAATTCACTCTGTGGCCCTTTACCAAAAAGCGAGTGCCAGCCTCTGCTCTTGCAGTGTTAGTGGAGTTAGACTGAGGAAGCCTCACAGTGACGCACGTTGCTCAGGCTTGTCCAGCCACAGGGCTCTAAGCGTCAGCCTTGCCGGCTGCAGTTTTCTTGGTGGCCAAGCACTGGCTTGCTGTCTTCACCATTTCTTGAGCTTCTGCTACGTGGAGAAGCTTACAGCTTTCTTTACTTTTGTTCAAGTTGTAGAAGGTATACGGTTCAGTAGGGTCGAGTGCATTCATGGTGCTGTGCAGCTGGCCTCCAGAACTCTGGGCTTGCCAAGCTGAGACTCTCTCCCTGGGACAGAACAATTCCCCTTTCTCCCTCCCCGGCACTGGCAGCCACCGCTCTGTTTTCTGACTCTGTGAACTTGACTAGTTTAGAGACCTCGTATGAGTGGAATCAGACAGTATTTGCCTTCCTATGACTCAGGCTTATTTCACTTAGCATCATGTTGTCAGAGTTCGTGCCCATTGTAGCATGTGGGGGAGTTTACTTCCTTTTCAAAGCTGTACGGCACTCCATCGTGTGTGTACACCACATTCTGTTTGTCCATCCATCTACCCATTGATGAACACTTGGTTGCTTCCACCTTTTGGTTATTGTGAATAATGCTACATTGAACATAGGAATTCAGATAGCTTTTCAAGATGCTGCTTTCAATTTTTTTGAGTATATATATCCAGAAGTGGAAATGCCAGATCAAAGGATGATTATTTAATTTTTTGAGGAACTATCAACCTACCAACATGGACAACGGGTTCCAGTTTCTTGATATTCTTGTCAATATTTTATTTGCTGGAGATTTTTGGGATTTTTGTTTTTTTATAGTAGCAGTCCTAAGAGACATGAAGTAATATCATTGCTTGCTTGCTTTTTTTTTTTTTTTGTATAGAAAATTCTTTAAAGGAATGATTTCAAATATATTTTAAAATTAGAGATATTAGTATCATGGAACCCTTGCCCCCCACTGCCATGTGTCTATTCGCCAGCTTCAGCTGTTACCAACTCATGACCAAATGTGTTTGATCCTTTCCTGTATTATTGAACCAAATCCAAGACATATATTTTGTGAATTTTTCAGTATGTATCTTTAAAAGGACTCTTTAAAAAAAAAAAAAGTTCCATTATCATCCTTCTAGAAATTTAATAACTCCTTAGTATCATTAGATATCTAGTTAAGTATTCAAATTCCAGTTGTTTCATAATGTCATAATTTTTTTTTTTTTTTTTTTTTTTTTTATGGTTAGGACCAAGATCTAGATACGGTTCATGTATTGTGGTTAAACTTTCAATTCTTTCTTTAAAAAATGATTGTTTTCCTCCCCATCTTTTTTTTTCTTTAAAGGTTTACTTATTTTAGAGAACATAAGCAGGAAGGGCAGAGGGAAAGAGAGAATCTTAAGCAGGCTCTTGGCTGAGCATGGAGACAGATGCAGGGCCTGATATCATGACCCCAAGATCACAGCTTGAGCCAAAACCAAGTCAGGTGCTCAATCAACTGGGCCACCCAGGTGCCCCCCCATTTTTTTTTTTTTTTTAAACGTTTGCGATTTGGTCCTTGATGAGATTTGCTTCCGTGATTTTCTCAAAATGTGAATTTTAGTGACTCCATCTTCATGGTTTAACATTTTCTTTTGTATTTCTTATAAATTAGTAACTGAATCCAAAGACCTGATCACATTATAGCTATATTTTTTTTGGAGGCAGGCAAGACTGCTACATAGATGGTAGTGCCTTTTTCCATCCAAAGGCACATTAAGCCTGGTTATCTAATGGTTTTTTTGGTCTTAAAAATATCTACTACTGTTAATATAACATGGGAATTTTAGCAGTTGATTTAACATTTGGGTTTCAAAAATTTGAGCAGAAATCGAAATGTAAGAAACCACTAATATTTACACATACTTTCTACATGATGAAGCCAGTTTGTAACTTTTGGCACTTTTTAATCAGGTGATGAATGCAGTATTGGTTCAGCTACAGACTTAACTGAAAGTAGCTCCGTGGTGGATGGAGACTGGACCATGGTGGATGAAAATTTCTCCACACTCAGTCTGACTCAGTCAGAGCTGGAGCACATCTCCATGGAGTTGGCGAGTAAGGGGCCTCACAAATCCCAGGTCCAGCTTCGGTGAGTTCCTCAGCATCCAGGAAGCACAGAATGCCTACTCAGGCTATTTGGGCAAATAGGGTACAGGGGGTACTTTCCTGATAACAGTTGCCCTTTTCTACATCTGTAGCGCCTTCTGAGCATCAATCTTTCTGTTTCTGCCCCTGTATAGATACTTGCTACATATCTTCATGGAGGCAGGATGTCTGGATTGGTGCATTGTCATAGGCCTGATTCTTAGAGAATCCTCAATAATCAACCAGATTGTGGTTCTCATCCAGTCTTCAGAAGTAGATGGAGAGATGTTACAGAACATAAAAACAGGGCTGCACGCGGTAGACCGATGGGCCTCTACAGATTGGTAAGTGCGCAACTCCTTAGACTTGTTACCTTGGCTGTCCTTGGGGGTGTCCTGTCCTTTCACGGTAATAAGATTTAGTTCTGGCTCATTTATTGGGAAATGGTTTAGGTTGGTAGAAGTAAAATGCTTTCACACGTTCCTTTCTGAAGTTGTATTCTTAAATCACCAGTCTGTGCCCAGCCAGGTACATAAATAACACAGTACAGATGATCTTAGAATTATTAGACTGGAACTTGAGGTCTGTGGTTCTGTGGAATTGCTGGTAATAATAATCTGAAAATATCTTCTTTGAAAAGATAAAAACCTGAGGGCATGTGTGAATTTAACAGTCCTTACTTACTAGCAAGCCCAAGTTAAGAGTTAATCCAAGAGAGCCTTGGATTCTAGCCCCTTGTCACGAGTTATGTGTGGATTTGGGGTTTCCCTTACTTGGCTCTGGTTTTTTCCTTAGTTGCCAAATTCACTTAGATGTACTATGTGCAGGTTCTTCAAGTCTGAAGAAACCCTATTGGTCCTCAGACTGTGGAGTTCGATTTTTTTAATTGTAATACCACTGGAGAAAGACCGTCAGCCCTTCCTGCTAGAGCTCAGAAACGTGGGGCCAGGTCGCCTGAGAAGCCTTTCCTCCCTCCCTACCGTGTGCCTCCTGCCCTGCCCACACCACCTGGCATTCAGACCTCACTGTGTCTGTGTTTAAGAGTTTGTCCAGAACACTAAGGAGCATCTTGAATGTGGCAGTAGGGAACTAACTTCCTTTTCCCTCTGCCTAGTCCTGGATATAAGCCATTTCTGAACATCATTAAGCCACAAGTACAGAAGCTCAGTGAGCTCACGGCAGAGCAGGTGCAGCCGGAAGCCTTCCAGCCAGTCACCGTGGGTAAGACCCCTGAGCACGCCGGTCCCCGGGCGGAGGAGAGCCGGGGCTCCTCAGGCCATGGCAGCGTCCCCCAGGGCGAGGTCGGAGGCGGCAGTCTGGTCAGCCGGAAGGAGGAGGATGCGACCCGAGCAGAGGAGGAGGAATCTTTTCAGGATGGGACTTACGACTGTTCTGTGTCCTAACGACAGTGCCGTGCCATCGCCGAGGGCAGTATTCCTTTGCAGCAGCGTACAACTGAGGACACTGTGACCTAGTTGGACGATTGAACCAGGGAGAGAACTCAGACTCTGGTAAGGGAGTATTCAATTTTAACTCTTTCTCCTCTAAGAAATCTTGGACCCCATAAAAATGTGATATCAAATCATTTTTCATAAAAAAAAATTTTTTTAGCTGCAGTGGGAAGTAATAAAGAGTATTGTACAGTTGTACATGAGAATATTTTGGTTTTATTCTTAAAGAATGGTAGCTCCTAAACCATAGGGATTGTTTTGCCCTAGATGAGCCTACTTTTTCATGACTTCTAGCTTCTTACACGCTTTCTGGTTCAGCGGGTATCCAGACTGCTTTTAAAAAAAAAACGCGGAGGTGCTTGCTGGAGCTCATGAGGCACTAAGCTCCCCGTGCGCCCCTTTGGATGGAGAGCGCTGGACGCCCGCATTGGCCTCCTGAACAGAGGCCCGCCCTGGCCAGCAGCGGCTGGTGTGATGGGGACCTGCCCTTGGCTGTTTTTAGTCTCTCAATCCCAGTCCTGAATGGGCGGACGCTGTGTACCTGTGAGTCGGTGCACCTGCTTCCTTTAGCAGCTTGATTCCTGCTGGATCAGTGTGGGCAGAAGTCTGGGGCTCTTACCAATTATGCTGTTAGATACCACTGAACTATTTTGTATCAGAGAACTGTATCTTTTTGTGAATACTCGTGTGTAAATAGACTCAAAGGGCACTGTTCATATTTTTAGGGCTTATATTATAATTGGTGGGGTTTGATGCTGGATTCTGCATGGCAGTACTCACTCTTGGAAGGAAAGGAGGGCTTGCTCTTCTTTCCAAACAGGAGCAGTCTTCACAGGAAAACACAGGTTTATTGGCTTGGTCATACAGTCATGGAAATGGTCACACTGATCATGAAATGAAACAGGTTTTGTGCAAATTAATGTAGTTTCTTATTTATTGCTTTTGTAAATTGAATTAAAAATGGACCTTTATGTAAATAGACTGCTGAATCCTGTATTATCACGGCTACTAAAAATTACTATGTGAAGAATGCATTCTTCATTGTAACTTTTAAAATATTTTATGTATTTCTAGATATGACTTAAATTTTAGTTTTCATACATTATGAAAACCTATCTGCATACTCCTAATGGCTTCAAACTAAACACATACCCACTGTATGTACTTCCAGTTACCTTCTATCAGTATTAATTTACATAGCTTGTTTGTACTGTGCAATTTGAACAAAGGAATGCAATGTTATTTTTTACAAAAACAAACTTGTTTATTTTTGTAATACAATGTATCTTGAGATGGACCAAATTCATACCACTATGTAAAACAGCCTCTCTTCTCATAGTGCAATTACAGTTTAGAAATAAAACTTGGTCCTCTACCCTTTCTTTTTAAAGTAAATGGCTAGATACAGTTGTCCTAGCCCGGGTTTCCTTGGAAGGGAGACTCAAAACCATTTTGAAATTGCTTAGTTCAAAATTCATCAAACTATTTTAAATTATTGAGTTTGGTAATTTATCATTTACTTTTTACATTACAAGTGCAATAATTTCATGAATAGAACAACTGGATGGGTGGAATAAGTGATGATGGTACCTGGTCTTTCTGGTGCTACTTTATTTAAGCCTTTTAAACCACCTTTCCCTGAATCTTAGGATAAAAAATGTGTCCCATGTGAGTACATGCAGCCCAGAAAGAAGCTGACCTGAAACTTCTCCTGTCCTAGTCCATTAGGAGGAGAACAAGCATTATTTTTGTGTTTGGTGTGAATATACAGTCAATAAAAGATTTATCGTTGTAAACAGCTGTGCTCCTTTCCAGTCTTCCCATGTGCTGCTGGGTTCGTCCTGCACACCTCACAGCAGGGCACCTACAGGTAACACCGTCAATGAGTCTTTGTCCCTGTACTTGTTTCCCAAGTAATAGAAATGGGCGGCCCGAAGGCAGAAAAACTGGCAGGTTTACAGAAAGTTTCTCTTTGGTAATTTATTAGTTATTTTACTTTTTTTTAATTTATATTTTTATTTTGCCTTGTTTGGTTCATGTATCAACTGTGGAAGCCATAATTTTAACCAATGAATTTAAGTATTCAGTATAACTATTTGAAGTTTATTTGCTGATTCCAAAACAAGAGTCATTTGGGGCAGTAAAGTCAACCTTTGCTTGAATTAAAGTTGCTGCTACTTCTGCAATGTGTATTTTTTTTTTTTAACTTGGTGAAGGGCAATAAAACTATTACATGAACTTTGTTTATTCAACACCTCAGCTTAACAGCAAAAAGTATGTTTATTAAAAGCCATGGAAATCTTTTCATTATGTAATTCCACCTTTTAGAATTTTCCTTACGAAGTAAGTACAAATTCAGATTTAAAATTTATATGTAGTAGTATTTAGAATGGGAGCATCAAGATCTGGCAGCGCCCTATATGCCTGACCATAGAAGCTTGGAAGAGAAGTTCATCTTGAGGACATGGAAAATGTTCAAAATGTAATAAAAATTATTTCCACCAAACAAAACTCTATGTAAGTATAGAAGAGACTGGGCCCATCTCTAACAGGTGGGATTAAAAGTGATTGAGTTCCCCAAGTCTTTGTCTCTGTGGATTTCCTTCTTATGGATGCTTCATATAAATGGAATCCTCTGTCTGTGGCTTTTTCTGTGTGGCTGCTTTCACTTCGCAGGACATTGTCAAGGTTCGTCTTTGTACATTAGTTGTTCCAAGGCTGAATGAGTTCCACTCTCTGGAACTTTCTGCTTTTATTTATCCATTCACCAGTTGAGGGCTATTTGGGCGGTTTCTACTGTTTGACGGTCATAAACATTCATGTACAAGTTTCCATGTGGATAGAAGTTTTCGGTTCGCTCTAGAAGTGAGAATGCTCGGTCACGTACCTGGTTAATGTTTTGAAGAAATGCCTAAGCACATTCCAAAGTGCCTGCACCAATTTCTATGCTCCCACTAGCAGAGGCGGCAGGCTCCAAGTTCTCCCATCAGCACTGGTCACTGGCTGTGGTTTTGGTTACAGCCATCTGAGTAACATATGAAGCTGGGCATCCTTATGGCATAGGTGTGGATTTTCGTGGTGGCTCATGTCTTAAGTTTTTTCATAAGTTTCTAGTCATTTGTGTATCTTTAGAGAAATATGTTGCTATCATTTGCCCATTTCACAGTTGGGTCATTTATCCTTTTATGGTTGATTTGCAAGATACTAGACCCTTATAAGAAAGGATTTGCAAGTATTTTCTCATTCCTAGGGTTTGTGACTTTGGGGACTGTCCTCTGAAGCATAAAAGGTTTTCATTTGGGGAAGTCCAACTTTTTCTTTGGTTGCTTGTGCTGTGGTGTATGTAAGGAACCACTGCCTAGGGTTATGGCGATCTGTGCCTCTTCCTCTGAGAATTTGTTTTTTACAGTTTTAGCTCCTATTTAGGTCTTGGGCCCATTTTGAGTTTATTTTTGCGTACGTACGGTACGAAATGAGGGGTGTTTGTTCGTTTTGTGTGTGGATATTCAGTTGTCACTGAATTGCCCAAAAAATCATTTGACTTATGTAAACGTAATTATTTGTGGACTGTCAATTCTGTATCACTCTCTGTTTTTACTGCCAGTACCACACCGTCTTGGTTATTGTTTACTTTGTAGGAAGTTCTGAATATGTGATGTGTACTGTTCCGGCTATTATGGGTCCCTTGTATTTCCATATGAATTTTAGAATTAGCTTGTCAGTTTATGCACACACAAGCTGGGATTGTGTTTAATTTCCAGGTCAACTTGGAGAATACTGCCGTCTTAATTAAGCCAATCCACAAACATGAGATTTCTTTCAGCACTGTTTAGTTCTAGTGTCAAACTCCTATACTTTTGTAAGCTTAGTCCTAAGTATTTTATTTTGTTATAGAAATACAGTTGCTTATCTATGTATCAACAGCAGTTCCTGTAATACCGCTGAATTCATTTATTAACTATTTTGTGTGTGCGTGGATTCCTTAGGATTTTCTCTATAAATCTGTCCTTTCTAATCTGGATGCGTCTTCTCCAACTGCTCCAGCTGGAGCATCAGAACTATATTTAGTAGAAGTGTACATGCTGGTCTTCTTTCTGACCTTACAGGGAAGCTTTCAGGCTTTCACAGAGGAGGGTAGCTGTGAGTTTTTCATAGGAAGGAACTTCCTCACCCTGAAAAAGGTATTCTGTTAATTGAGATGGTGTATACATTGACTTTTCAGGTGTTAGACCAGCTTTTCATTCCTTGAATAAATCCCACTTGGTCATGTATAGAGCCAAACTTGAAGAAATATACCAGTACATTTTTACAAATCAAATAAGGAATAAAACAATATATTTCAGAGTTACCGAAGATATTTTCCAAATGAAAACCAGGCATAGAGGCCTAAATGCATTTTGGCTTTATTGGTCCTAAAAGGCTGTAAGGTGCACGATGAGGAGGTGTGTACCGAACTGTTCTGAGGGAATTCACTGAAATGAAAGCAAAATGACTTGCATAGGAACCTGTTCTGGGGGTGGCGGTGTCCCCCCCCCACCCCTTCCTTGGTTGGAGAGGAGAGTGAGTGGTGGGCCACTGGCCGAAAGCCCATTTCTTCTCCCTGCCCCCAAAGTCCTTCTGGATTAGCCCTTCAGTGATTTTGTCAATGGAGAGGACTTTAAAAAGCTCAACATTTAACAAAATATGCACAATTTCATTCCACAGTATTTCCTTGTTGAGCTCTTTGCTCACATACCCGTTCTGCCCACACGAGCCATCTAGGTCTTTTAAAAGCAGTTTTTTAAAAAAGGCTCTGTAGACTTGAAATAACTCTTCAAAGATGGGGATACAAAAGGAGAAACGATAAAGCTCTGGCTTTTCTGTTAAAGATACTAACTAGTAGGTTAAAAAGTTTACTTCAGTAATGTAAGGCAACAGTTAATCCTTAGCAAGTCAGCAAGCCAATGAAAAGAAAGACCACCGTTCCTCCTACAGCTTCCTGAGCAGCTGCCTTGAGGCCCCTTCAGTGGACACATCTTAGCAATCCTCTCTCCTTCACTTCCATCAGCTAAACTGGGCAAACAGATACTTCGTGCAAGTGTCTTTCCTGGGTCCAACACAAGGTACGTTTGAAGCATTTTCTTCAAAACTACAATTCTTCATTTTCACTGAATGTGCAATACTGGGCTACTTCTAAATTCCGTACGAAAAACTTAGAAGTGCGTTTTGAGCTACTCCAGTCTCAGAGGCTGCTGACGGAGCTGGACGGTGTGCTTATTGACAGAGGCATGACTATTAAGTCTAAATACTCAGCCGTCTCTGGCACTACAGCAGAGATAGTGTGCACAAAGGAAAATAACGTGAAGGCAGAAAGAAAACCATGATTATTACCAAAGGGGAATCACATCCTTCCCAAGGGGGGAAAAAATAACTTTTTCATACAATGCCTGTCTTCAACATGGGATTCTCCCCTCCCATAACATGTTTCAGATCAGCCACAGGGACAAAAGAAATAGGCCTGTATTTTGGAATTCATTGAGCTACCACTTTCTGTCCACAAGTCTGATTCTCTACAACCTACGAACACTGCAGTCCTTCTACGCCACCTGACAGATCCAAGGTCTGCCTGTGGGACCGATACCAGGGGGCAGGAGCCAGCTATGGGCTTGGCATTCGGCTCTGGCCGCCGCCCCACTCGCTGTGCAGGAGTCATGGGGTAGGCAGACAGCGGGACTGAGAAAGGACACTGCATCCATCAGTCACAAGCAGCCTCAATGCCGCATGTCCTCCCGCGATGCATTTAGGTGCCACTTGTTTTACTATGGCTTTTCCCTAAAATGTTTTTTTGGCCTATACTTTCTAAACTCTGAATTTATCCAACCTTTTCAGTTTCTTAATGGAAAAAAAAGCAAGCTAGGAGAACTGAGCACTCCTCTCCCCTGACCCATCCGCTGCCGGAGCCAGGGAGCCCTGAGAGACCCTGCCGTGACACCTCCCCAGCCACACAGCTGTCTTTGAAGGGAGAAGCACCTGGGAGTCCTCCGCCTGCCCTTCTGCAGGATCCTAATACCAGCGGCCTCACCCCGGGGTCAGCCACCACGTGCAGCCCCTGGATGGAGAAACTATTCCAACTGGCGAGAGAATAGACAAAAAGTACGGACTCCGTGCAACAGCAAACTATGCCCTACAGGATAAATCTTGGATAACAGAACACCTCTATTAAATGCAGAGAATAAATATTTGTAAAATGCCCAGCCACTCCCCACCAAAGCAGCCACCGCAGCAACCCCGGGCTCTGAGGACGGAACTGAGCCTGTGCGCTTGCACACACGACATCCTGAGCCAGAAGAGCCTAGAAAAACCCCACAGGAAAGGTAGCTGAACAAATGCCCCGTTGACACTGGCAAGGCGGACAGGGGAACAGGTAGAGGCCTTGAAAGCAACTCAGAAAAGCATCCTAGCGACGGTTCTCAGGAACCCCATGTCGGAAGGACAGGACGGGAAGCTCGGCACAGGCTACCGCGTCGGGACCCTGGGCTTCACTACAGAGAAGCCACGCACATTCGACCAGCTGCCTGAAGCAGTGGAGCCCTCTGGTTCTCCCCCAGCCCTTGCTGTACCTGCCTCCTAATCCCGCAGGTTCCATCTCAAGGGGAGTCATTACTCCAGTGAATGGATTTTAGCTACTGTCTTCTGACAGAACAGATCATCTTGGACTTCACTTGGAAATTTCCTTTGTCTCATGAACAGCTCATGGTACCTTTTACATTGTTCATGATCCTAAGGGGTAATAACTACTCAAGTGGTTTGTTGGCTTTTCTCCTTAAGGTCCTAGAGAATGACGGACGTGTGGAGTGGTGGTGCCCACTGCACCTCAGGGCCAGGAAGCCGGCGTTTTCAAGTGTTAGAAAGGCCATGCAGCCCTACCCCACAGCATCACCGTCATGGTGCTTGGCCCCGAAGAGCGTCAGCCCACGAAGCTCTCCGAACAGGCAGTCATTCAAGATGATGGCCTGACAAACATCCAGGTGATGGCGGGGGCTCCCGCAGACTAGAACACGAAGAGGCTGTAGGTGCACACCCAGGCAGAGGGAAAGGTCCAGTCTGGGAACTTGTCTCTCAGAGCATCCAGCTGGGAGGATTTCTTATCTTCCCCAGAAAGGTAGTGGGCGGCAATGGCCACAGTGACCATTCCTTCAGGCCGTTCTTCCAAGACCTGGCAGAGAAAATGAGTTTAGTTCTCCAGCTGCAGGAAGGCAGAATAACGATCTCAACCACCACCAGGGAGCCTGACCAGTGACAGCAGCAATGCGGGGAAACTCCCACCTGTACTTCTATCCAGAAGCGCCACGCAGAGGCCTGGAGCCCGTGGGAATAAAATACAAAGTAATCCCCTCCTTTACTTGTGACCGGGGTGCCGTTGCCAAGAGACCACTGAGAAAGCATCGACCCCTTGTGGGTTCGAACGTAGAAGGACATGTGGCTCGGTCCTGTATGGAAGAGGAAGAAGAGTTCATCTCTTAAAAAGCATCAAGGAAAGCAGTTACCGCCCCACCAAACCAGTCTATGAAGGACATGCCTTGTGTCACCTGAGGCAGACTCACTGCAGACCTAACGGACCTTCTGCTCTGCGCCTCGCTCCACGCGCGCTGACTGGGTGAGTCTGAGCCCCAGCCAAGAAAGCACAGAACTGACAATGAGAAAACCCCTTGTTGAAACGTACAAGAACCTAGCACGCGTGCGTCCTTCCGAAATCTAGAGCAGCAGCAGAATAGGACTTTAATCGACGCGAATACGTTCTGAGGGTGGAAGCCTCAGATAGTACGTGGCCGGCGCGGAAAGGGAGGGAGGCGGCAGAGTCTGCAGACTTGCTGACGCATAGGGTTAAGGCCACTAAACAGATAGTGAAGGGTTACATGATCTGTGGTCAAAACAAAATGGTAAGCTTCCCTAAATGCCAGAAAATATTTTTCTTAAAGAAAAAACGACCCACCCTACAAAAAAGAATATAGCAAATAAACCATTAAGTGGAGACCAAATCAGTCAGTCATAAAAATAAACGTGAACAGACGTAATTAGCAACTAGAAGGAAAAAATTTTCAACGTGGCTTTAAAAGCCAGATCTAATCATCTACTTATTCAAAAAATGTACTAAAAGATTTTTATTTATTTGACAGAGAAGAGAGATCACAAGTAGACAGAGAGAGGGGGCTGAGCTCGATCCCAGGACCTAAGGCAGAGGCTTGAGCCACCCAGGCACCCCTCCAAAAATGTACTTAAAATAGATTCAGAAAAGATAAATATAACAGTATGAAGATAGGGGACACAGTTTTTAAAAAGACCTCCTTTGGGATGCCTGGTGGCTCAGTTGGTTAAGATTCAGCCTTCAGCTCAGGGTCCTGGGATCGAGCCCCATGTCAGGCTCCCTGCTGGGGGGGG
>CM053615.1:3343098-3394305 GCA_028646535.1 Procyon lotor | reverse complement strand
AACCTTTCTTTAAGCCTATCTGTTTAACATACTAAATTCCTAAAGGGCAAAATGTCAAAGCAGTGGCATGATCACTGTCCCATTTATGAATGTCTGACAGAATCTAGAGCTGTGGCATGGAACGACCGAGGAAGTACACACATCAGGGAGACCGCACAAGTCACACGAGGAGGGGCGGGGGCACAGAGCTTAGGAGGCCAGGAGAACCCCGCCATCTACACCAGGGCCAAGCCAGAGCCAAACTCTAATTTCAAATCAGCTGTACAAGCCGCCAGAGAGCTGGCCAAGGACAGTAACAAGAAAGCCAAAGACCCCTCCACGATCTCTGGCCCCCACTGGGGGAGCCAAATGCTAACCAGCTGTCCCCCGTCCTGCCAGTGTGGGGCAAGAGGACATGTTCTAGAAAAGGCAAGTACTTGAATTAGACCAGAATTTAAAAGAAAAAGAAAATATCAGGAAATCAGTTTCAGTGACTCAGAATATACAGCTCTCACGCACTAAAGGCATTCTCAGGATAGGCTCACAATCCTGCAAAAAAGTAAAACCTGCTTCTACTTAATCGCTCTTGGGCTACAGCCCACACTAATCCACAAAATACCTGGAATGTTCCCAAAATCCCTGTAGATACGGAAGTCGGTATCTGAAGGAATGATTCCACTCTGAAAGACCTCCTGAGCCACCACGGAGGCAAACGGGTGTTTAGCGGCGGAAACGTAGGCCTGGACCAGCCACGGGTTCTCAGGACCTAGAAGGGAACAGGAGAACACAGCACAAGCTGATGGGGTAATGTTCTCAACACACCACAGTCACTGCCGTGGTCTGGGGACACAGGCCCAGAGTACAGTCTTTTCACCTTGTTTTCTGTGTTTTCTACCCTTTGTTTGATAAGTGTATATTAACTTTAAGAATGAGAAATCACCTTTCAGAAAACAAAATTATTTTTAATTACAAAATAACAGCACTATAAAAAGTTTAAGATTAAAAATGAAGAACTACCCAAAAGTCCATCTTCCTAAGACAACTCTTTTCACCTTTACATCTTCAATTGTCTTACAAACATAGTTGTGTGTACACGATGGAATATTACTCAACCATTAAAAAAAGAAGAAAATCTCGCCATTTGTAATAGCATGGATAGACCTTGAGGGCATTATGCTAAATAAGCCCTACAGAGAAAAAGAAATACCGTATCATCTCACTCATATGTGAAATCTAGACAAAAGAAAACAATAATCCCAACTCAGAGATACAGAGAACAGGCCGACAGCTGCCAGGGGTGTGGGCTTCAGGGGCTGACATGGGTGAAGGTGGCTGCAAGGTATGAACTTGCAGTTAGCACCTCAGTCGGGGGCGCCTGGCTGGCTCCAGTGATGGAGCGGCAGCTCTAAGTTCCAGCCCCACATGGCGGCGGAGACTACTCAACACTAAAATCTTTATAAATAGATAAAGAGATAAGTAAAGTAAGTCCTGGGGATGCAAGGTACAGCATGGTCACCATGCTATATACTGGAGCATTGCTAGAAGAGCAGGTCTTAAAGACTCTCATCACGAGAAAACATACTTTGTGGACTGATGACAGATGTTAACTAGACCTATTGTGGCGATCCTTCTGAAATACATGCGAATATTGAATTGTTTTGTAAACACCTGAAACTTAGGGGGAAAAAACCTTCCTGTATTCCTAGAATAAGCTCAACTCAGTTGGAAAATGTTATCTTTTTTGTATGTGTGTGTGTGTGTGTACACACACACACACACATGCACACACATACATGTACACACACATTGCTGGATTCAGTTTGTTAATATTGTACTTAGAATTTTCACATCTAGGTACGGCAGTTATCTACCAAAAGTATCTACTAAAGCTGAACATGAGCATGTTGTGACTAATTCTACTCGGAAGTGTGTCATCACATAGAGGAGTCCCAAAAGACATTTATGAGAACGTTCATATCAGCACCTCTCATGAGAGCCAAAACCTACAATCTAACATCACCAGTAGACCGGCTATTCAATGGAATACGAGTCAGCAATAAAAAAACAGAATGAAGTCCTGCTAAACACAAGACACAAAACACATGATGAATCTTACAGACATGAGGTTGAGTAAAAAAGAAGCCAGACACAAAAGAAAACATGGTGTGGGAGTCAGTCTATAGCAAGTTCAAACAAAAGCAAAATTAAATATGTCAAGATCTAAGTCCAGATAGCAGTAACCTTTCACTGGAGGAAGCCTGGGAAGGGTCACAGGGGAGGATCCTAGAAGGCAGGCAATACTCTCAATCTTGATCTAGGTTCTCGTTACATGATTATATTGTTGTAAAAATGCATCAGGCTGAACACCCAGAGCTGTGTGCTTTTCGTTTACAATAAAAGATGAAATAAAGACACTTACAATGTTAATACTTAGGAAAAATACAAGACCTGGGCACCTAGGTGGTTCAGGTCATGACCCTGAGATCCTCGAATCAAGCTGCCTAGGGCTCCCTGCTCATCGGGCAGTCTGCCTCTGCTGTCCCCACCCTACTCAAGCACATGCGCTCTCAAATAAATAAAATCTTGGGGGAGGGGGGGCTGAGAAAAAGGTAAGACCCATCAGCAGTAAAGAAATGTACAGTTTTAAATGCCCACTGCCTGGCCTTAAGCCCCTGGAGAGCCAACTCCTGCGCATCGGCATTTCAGGCACCAGCCTCTCACTGATCGCCTGCTGAGGCCTACAGGTCAAATTCTCGTACAAAAAGGAAGTCTGGGGAGACTGGGATAGGCAAGTTGGTCAGATGCTGAGTGAGCTACTCCCCATCACGCAAACAAGGCAAAGGGGGCCCTTAGATGAGGAATTACAGAACTGAGGGTTTTACTCAGTGGTTACTAATCTTGAGAGGCGGGTACTGACATGATCCCAATGTTACAGATGAGGAACTAGAGCAGGAGCAGTTGTGTGACTGCTTCAAGGTTGCTCGCTGAGGGTGTGCGATCTGGGATCTGACCTTGGGGCGTCTGGCTGGAGCCTGTGCAGCGTGCTACGGGAGCCAAAGGAAGGAATTTAGGAGTGGAAGGAATTCCACTCCTAAAGACTGCTGCAATAGCTGGGAACAGAGAGATGAGCAGTTGTCGGGGAGAGGGGAGAATGTTTAGGTCACCGTGAATACAACCAGTCTCCTGTATATGGACCTGGAAGGCATTCTCAATCGTTTAGTCTTATAAAAGCCAAGAAGACTATGCTGTCTTTGGATCAATGTCCGTGTAGTTATTTCTACAGGACAGATTCCTACAAGTGGCTTTGTCGGACCGGAGGGTCTGCACACGTTTTTTAAAGATGCTACCTGTTGCCAAAGTGCCCCAAAACGGCCTCAGTCTACACTCCCCCCAACACTGCACGACACTGCCCGCCCCACCAGCACTGGGCATTATCATCCTACTTACTTTCTGCAAATATACCGTTTAAAAAATTCACTAAAAAATTAAATAAAAATTTAAAAATTTACTATTATCTGAATTTGTATTTCTTCTGAAATAAAGCTTGACTACTTAGTTTGGTAGTTTCCTAAGTTAAACATAAATTCACCATATGACCTAGGTATCCACCCAAAAGAAAACATGTCCACACATAGACTTGCCCACACACACACGAATGCCCACAACAGCATTATTCCCAAGAGCCTGAAAGCGGAAATCAATCCTAATGGCTATCAGCTGACGGATGGATCAACAAAACGCCCTCCATCCATACAGTGGAATATAATTCAGTCGTAAGGAGAAGGAAGTACTCACATGTGCTATGACATATGAGTAAACCTTAGAAAACATCCTATATATTGAAAAAAACCAGGGGCGCCTGGGTGGCTCAGTCGTTAAGCGTCTGCCTTCGGCTCAGGTCATGATCCCAGGGTCCTGGGATCGAGCCCCGCATCGGGCTCTCTGCTCGGCAGGAAGCCTGCTTCTCCCGCTACCATTCCCTCTCTCTCTGTGTTTCTCGCTGTCAGATAAATAAAATCTTTCAAAAAAAAAAAAAAAAAGAAAAGAAAAAAGCCAGACTGGTGAGTGTGTGGTTTCTCTGTGAGGTGATGAGAAGATTCTAGAACTGACTGCAGTGATAGCCACTCAACTCTGTGAAAAGATCTAAAAACCACTGAGTTTTTCTTTAAATGGGTGAATTACAGGGCACGTGACTTACACCTCAATAAAGCTGTATTCCGTTTTAAATGAATATGATCTCAAGCAGGTTATAAAACAGCAAATAGAGTAGGATCACATTTTGTAAGATACATTAACTTACTCTATCAATGTTTGTGAACAGAAAAAATCCCAGCAGAGCAGGGACTAAACAGTCAACACTGGTTTGCTCTGGAGCAGGACATGGGGCACACCATTTTTCAAAAGAAAAAAAGGAGGGGCGCCTGGGTGGCTCAGTGGGTTAAAGCCTCTGCCTTCAGCTCAGGTCATGATCTCAGGGTCCTGGGATCGAGACCCTGCATCAGGCTCTCTGCTCAGTGGGGAGCCTGCTTCCCCCTCTCTCTCTGCCCGCCTCTCTGCCTACTTGTGATCTTTCTCTCTCTCTCTGTCAAATGAATAAATAAATCCTTAAAAAACAAGGATTCTGTGACCCCTTTGTTTTGGGGCTTCTACTGAGATTGATAGTACCTGAATTTTTCCCAGGGGACATTTATTACTGGTTTAATCTGATTAAATTTTAAAATAATGGATTTTATAACGTCTTCAAATGATTCCAGCAGCCTTACTGGGCCGTGACACAGATCGCTAGTCTGATAAGATAAGTCACTCTTGCACATGCACCCTGGCCCTTTTTAGAATTAGGTAGTAATGACTATTCCAGTCACTGAAAACTCCCCAAGTAAATGTCTCTCTCTGAAGGTACAATGGAACAGGAGCGAGTACAAACGATTTTAACCGTTTCCAGGATAGGACAAGTCCCTGTTTACAAAGCTGAGGACAGGCCAGCCTAGCAGGACTCCACAGCCTGGAGGCTTTATCCTCCTGCAGTCACACACAGAAGCCTCGCTGACTTGCCCTTGGAAAGTCGTCCCCACAAGGAAGCCAGGCTTTAGGGGACAGTTGCACAGGGAAGGGAGAGCCTGAGGAAGGTGCTGGAACGTCAGAACGAACCTGGGAAGCTATCCCGTATGCGGTTCAGCCACAAGAACAAGCTACCAAAACCTACAGGGAAAATATGGAGTAAAAATTGAGAAAAGCGGGGAAACATGCTCTCCAAATCTGCAGCAGGCCCGTTTGAACTGTGCCAGTCCACTTACATGTGGGTTTTTTCAATAAATATGTATAATACTGGAAGTGTATTTTCTCTTGTGATTTTTCTAATAACATTTTCGTTTCTCTAGCTCACTCTATTATAAGATCATAATATACGATACACACAACATACAAAATGTGTGTTGAGCGACTGCTCGTTATCAGTAAGGCTTCCGGTGTACAGTAGACCAGTAGTTCGGTTTTTGGAGGGTCAAGAGTTACATAGATTTTCAACCATTCAGGAGATCAGCACCCCTGACCCCTGCGTTGTCCAAGCGGATTGGACATTGCTAATTATTATATTATATACAATAATTATATATATACATATATATGTGTATATATACACAGTATACATTATATATCCTACATATATATAATATATATATACACAATACTGTATATTGCTAATTAGTAACAAGTCTATTTTTTGCTTTCATTATTGACTTAATCAAATGCAATGCAAAATGTAAACAATACAGAAAACTATAAAGAGGGTAAGTAAAGCAATGATGACAATTCTGGTTTTAAATTCATGAAGCAGTAGAGAGCTCAAAGTGGCTTTTCACATTTAGCCCCATCCTCTGCCCCAGGGACACTCACCCCCACTCCACCTGGTGGGTGACACTCACCAACCAGCAGTGACCGTTACTGTAGTCTGTTTACATGTTTACATGTTTCCAGATAACATATCTAACATGTGCGCAAGTGTATAATGTTTATGTAAAACTTCCTACATTTAGTAAAAAGAGTGTGGACTGTAGGCTAGTCACATATAGCAAAAGTGGTTACTCAGTAAATGTAAAATAAGACATTAACTTGGATCTAGATCTAACCCTAAAGAAATGTGTTTTAACCTCTATGGATTACACGTGTAAAATATATTTCTATACACGCACAGAATATGTGTGCATTCATACAGATGCACAGAATTCAGGAGAGGTACAGGCTACACCTCAGGACTGGTTTTGATCTGTGTGCATTCATACAGATGCACAGAATTCAGGAGAGGTACAGGCTACACCTCAGGACTGGTTTTGATCTGGGTCCCAGGAGTCCGGGAGTACAGGGCGAACCCCTGAGCACCTAACACAGAGCTCAGTCCCAGGAGCGAGAACACACTCCCGCTTGTGCGTGGCCCTGACCTTCTCCCTGGAGGACAGACACAGCGTCAGTTCTGCTTGTACAATTTCCTCTTGCTGCTTTTTGATCTGGTGGTTGTTCCATGACATCACCCCCCTATCCTGACTGAACCCCAGAGCAGGAGGGCACAGATAATAGCGTAGCCTTTACTGAGCCCCACAGATGTCAGTGCCAGCTTCCCACAAGTTAGGTGAGGCATGAGAGCAAACACAAAGATTGGAGGGGCGCCTGGGTGGCTCAGTGGGTTAGAGCCTCTGCCTTCAGCTCAGGTCACGATCTCAGGGTCCTGGGATCGAGCCCCTAATCGGGCTTTCTGCTCAGCGGGGAGCCTGCTTCTCCCTCTCTCTCTCTGCCTGCCTCTCTGCCTGCTTGTGATCTCTTTCTGTCAAATAAATAAAATCTTTTAAAGAAAAAAAAAAGACAGGTTGGAGTTAGAAGGAAAGGAGCACCTTCTTCTCATCTCATGACCTTGAGATTCTCAGAGGTAGGCTGACATAAATCATACATCCATTTTAATTTTTTTTTTTTAAAGATTTTTATTTATTTGACAGAGAGATCACAAGCAGGCAGAGAGGCAGGCAGAGAGAGAGGGGTGGGGAAGCAGGCTCCCCGCTGAGCAGAGAGCCCGATGTCGGGCTCGATCCCAGGACCCTGAGACCACGACCTGAGCCAAAGGCAGAGGCCCTAACCCACTGAGCCACCCAGGCGCCCAAACATATATCCATTTTAAAGGGTAAACATGTAAAACAAGTTGGAGAATATTAAAGTACGGTGCTGTTTAATGTCTGTATGAAGACATGCGTAGCACATACTCACCAATTCCGTGTCTGTAAAGGGCACTAAAAAGTTCCCCTACCAGCTTACTCACTTCTTCTGGCCCATCTCAGGCCCAGTACAGAACTTCTACCAAATTCTGTGTGTCTGCCTAAAATACACTATCCACATTTCTAACACACTGGGGAAAATGGTGTGCAACTTCCCAGTCAGAGTTTGGGAAGCCCAAAACTTGGAATTCTGTTAAAAAACACAACAAATGACCCTAACTTAATAGGTGCTATCCTTATGCCCCATTATCTTGTTATCCTTCGGAAGGCTCACTCATAAAATTAATAGTAGTTCTATGGGGATGCTTGAGTGGCTCAGTGGGTTAAAGCCTCTGCCTTCGGCTCAGGTCATGGTCTCAGGGTCCTGGGATCAAGGCCCGCGTTGGGTTCTCTGCTCTATGGGGAGCCTGCTTCCCCTTCTATCTCTGCCTGCCTCTCTGCCTACTTGTGATCCCTCTCTGTCAAATAAATAAATAAAATCTTAAAAAAAAAAAGTATTTCTCTGGCTGATGAAGTATTACTGAATTCTGTGACACTCAAATTAACTCAATGATCAACTTAAAGCCCCTTAACCAGAGGCGTATTTTCTTATTTTAATTCACAAAACAGTTGTCATTTAATATTATTATATCATAATCACCCGTAACAGACAGAACAAAGTCCACCACCTACATGACAATCCGGTTCATGGTTACGAGCAAGGGCTGCCTACGTTCCATCCCACTGTGCCTTTTACCAACTGTGAGACCTGGTGGATGTTGTGATGTATCCTGGTTTTATCATGTGCGAAATGACAGCGTGACAGTACTCAGCCCTGAGGCTGCTCCAGGACTACGTGACTTAGTACATATACGATGCTCTGAACAACACTGAGCACATAAGGAGCGCTATGCAAGCGTCAGGTGCTGTCAACCTCATCCTGTTAAAAACGCCAACAAGAAAGTAAAACTATTCCACGCTTTACAAAGAACATTCATTTCATTAAATTAAGTCCAAAGCACTTCCACTTTTATAAAAATAAGAACCGCATTCAAATATACTATGCAACTGCATTAAAATGTAAAATACAGGCTCACGTACCTGTTTGGAACACCAGCTCTTTCCCACCCACGCCCGCCGCCTCCAGGTTAATAAATGCGCGAATCAAGCTGGCCCAGGGGTGCTGAGTTATAAAACCATGACTGGCCTAAATAAGAAGGGAATAAAACAGAGGTTAAAGCTGAAATTATCAAAGTCCTTATTTTGCTTATTTTAAAGACAGAGTGTCTATGTTGATAAGGAGAAGAATGGGAAAATTATCATTTTTTTCCAAGGCAGTATCTCAAGACGTGTCTGCTTCTCCGAGCCTCGTGGCTGCAAGCATCTGCTGAGTGGAAAGTCACCACCCAGAAGGCAGCCTGATTTCCACGAGCAGTGCCAAACCCCTCAGCAAGCGTGAGGGCCAGCGGCAGAGGAGAAAGGACGAGCCTCATGCTCAGGTGTTCCTGCTGTGTGCCCGTCTTAAAACAGCTCTGAAACTCCAGGGTCCCAGAAACCCTGAGGTGGTTAACTGTGCCCTCACGGAGCTCTTTTATGAATCAAACACCGACAAGATGATCTGTGGTGAGTTCTCAAGGGCTGCACGTGGGTCCACAGGGGCTGTGGGGGTTCTGAGGTACTGCCGGGCACAAGGTTATCATTACGTGATACTACTATGTGATCTACACAAATGAATAATCAAAATGTGTGTTAGTATTATTACTATACTCGTTATTACTCAAATCTAGTACCTCCTAGGGTAAAAATCTCACCTGTAGGACATTTTCCTCAGCACCATTAAAGAGAAATATGACAGCATGATGCAAGGTTTCTGAAGATGTGGACAAGACGCGAAGGACCTCCAGCATCACTGAGCAGCTAACAGCATCATCGCTGGCACCTTTAAATCAGAAAAAGAGATTCCTTCTCAGATTTTAAAACGGGATGAAGGGGTGCCTGGGTGGCTCAGTCAGTGAAGCGTCTGCCTTCAGCTCAGATCATGGTCCTGGGGTCCTGGGATCAAGTCCCACATTGGGCTCCCTGCTCGGCAGGAGCTTGCTTCCCCCTCTCCCTTTGCCCCTGCTGCTCATGCTAAGTAAATAAAATCTTTGAAACTAAAAAAAAACAAAAAAACAAAAAAACCTTTTCTAGGATGAACCGTCATGGCTAGGAATGGGGTTTTTCCATCAAGAAAGCACCAGAGTGTAGCTCAGTCGGTTGAGTCCAACTCTTGATCTCTGCTCAGGGCTTGATCTCAGGGTCATGAGTTCTAGCCCCATGTCGGGCTCCATGCTGGGTGGGGAGCCTACTTTACAAAAAAAAAGCACCACTGTGGCTGGTTGTAAGACCAAAACCAGAGCTCTGTCAGCGCCGGCACAGCCTCACTCCACGAGGGCTGGGCCCCTCACTGGTTAGCCAGCCGGCCGGTGTGAACCGCGCCCGGCCAGCCCTGAGCTGTCACTCACCTCCCATCTGTTCAACCAGCAGCCCGGTGGGACCTCACCTACTACTGAAAAGTGGCATTCTCATCACCCCAGGGCAATCTGCTCCCTTCTCTCTCCTCTCCTACATCCTCTGTAGTAACCTCACGTCTGGTGCTCTGGCTTCCCATGTCATCCCCACCGCCATTGTGCCTTTCCTGCCGCAATCACAAAGCTGCACCTCCCACCACATTTACGAGGGGTGGGGTGGGGGTCACATTTTTTCAAGCTCATGTGATGAAAGGGATTATGTGATGAACAAGTACAAAAAGACATGTCCTATTAAGACACAGGAAAGGAGACCAATGACCTGAACAGCACCCCTGCTTCTGGCAGCGAGAAAGTGAAAACTCGTCAGACTTCTTCCCTTCACCTGGATTCAGAAACCTCATGGATTTATTAAAGGTGGTTACAAAGATGACTTTTATACCTTGATTTTTTAGAAAGCACTCTAAGAGGTAAAGGAACTGACTGGGCAATTGATGATATTAAGGAAATATCGTTAAGTATTTTAGGTGAGGTAATTCATGGTATTATGGCTATGTCCAAGAAGAATCCTTATCTTTCAGTGATACCAACTGAAATACAGAGAAATCGGTACAGCTGAGATCCGCTTCAAAATAGCCAAGGGGGGTGGGGGGGTGGGGGGGGCAGGTGGATAAGATCAGGCCTTTGAAGTCGGGTGAAAGTTACACTGAAGTCAAATAATTCTGTTCTTGTACAACTTGAAATCTAACATACTAAAGTTTCAAGTTTAAGTAAACAAGATACACCAATAACCCAGGCAAGAACATTTCTGGGTTTACGCATGGGGAGACAGGGTGCTGCAGCATTAAGCACGGGTTTAGGCAAGAAACACCTGAAAGTAAATTCTAGCTGTTATTACCCTACAATTATTTACTCTCCAGAGTCTGGAGGCCAAGGCCCATGACAGTTACCTCACAGGTGTGTTATGAGGACTACAAGAAAATACAGTCCACCTCCAGTGTTAAATTGTTCCTTCTCTTTACAAATTTAAGAAACACTCTGCAACCAGCTTATATGCTTGCTTGGCCGCTGCTAAATTCCAGACCCCCTTCCCACTCAAGAAGAAACTAATTAGCCATCCCTGTCTTGGTAGAGATCACTAGATTGTATTTTAATCAAAGTGAAACAAAGTAATCATTATCTAATTATTATGGAGCAGAAAGTCCATGCATCTATCAGTAAAAAGTAACACCTTCCTGCAACCCAAGAAAATGACTTTTTTAACTTTGAGACTGAGTTACTTCAACATAAACAGCAAACAATAAAGTGTTTATTCAAAGAAAGAGAAAGTAAAACTGAAAGAAATACATCTAGGGTTGATTAAAAAGTTAACCTGTCCACTTATCATCCTTTATTTTAATGGCTCTGGTACCTGAGAAGGAGACTAGAGAAGATTAAATACCTCTTTTGAGAGAGAGAGAGAGAGAGAAAGAGAGAGAGAGAGAGAGAGAGAGAGAGAGAGGCGGGGAGGGACAGTGGGAGAGGAAGAGAGAGAATCCCAAGCAGGCTCCACGCCCAATGCTGAGCCTGACATGGGGCTCCATCTCATGACCTTGAGCTCATGACCTGAGTTGAAATCAAGAGTCAGATGCTTAACTGATTGAGCCACCTGGGGCCCCCTTATCAAATACCTCTCAGAAAGGGAAGGGAGGTTAGAGGACAGCATCTCTAAGGGCAGGTGGTACACCAACATCGCATTCCAGTCAGAATTAACACTGAAACTGAAACCACTACTGAAATAACTCACTCTCTTCTACCAACACCCTGGAGCTATGCAGCAAACCCAAGAAGACATTTAAGGCCTTTCTGTGGGTAAAATTACTCTAAAGTGGTATATCAGTTCCTAAAGTTCCAGACATACTTCTAAGGAGAACTAAAAAAATGAAAAAAATGTGCATCTCTGTGTTTCAATTAGTTCATCCACCGAAAGGATACAGGTGGTGGTCTATTTTATGACTGACTTCTTCAGCTATTTTTATTTATTTATATTCAACTATTTAAACAATTGATAACTCACAGAAATTTCCTTGAAATTGTTGACTGGTATTCTTATAAAATTTTAATTAAAAATGGGTTCCAATGACCCACAAAATCGCTATCATTTCCATGTATGCAATTTGTAATATCTGGCACTATATTTCTGAGACTTGCATACACATCTTTCCTTTATAATGCTCTTAAAGAGTCACTGTGTTAATCTGTCCCATCCAAGAATTTAAGCACCGTAATAGTGGGCATAAGGGGACACTTAATTTACAGCTTCTTTGAAATAGGCATAAAAGACTACTGGTTTCCCTAAGCACACGCAAAGGTATTTCTGACTTTATAAAACAGATGTTTGTACATGGATGCTTGAAAAAGCAAGCTACATTCTAAATGCAATTGGCAATCTTTGTGATTAAAGACATCCTAGTATGAATTATTTTATCAAGCAATTTTTATCTTCTGTACAACTCGGAATGTTCATATGAGCCTGCTGTAAGTTCAAGCAATTCAGAAATGTTACTATCAAATAACAATAGCCCAAAAAAAAAAAAAAAAAAAAAAAGATTTTCCACGACACAAAGGTCCTACTATCTCCATTTTACGCGTGAGAACCGGAGCAAAGAAGTGAGGTAGTTTGCCAAAAAGAGCATTAACTACGCGCTAATTCTCTCCTTCCTTTAAATGCGCCTCAAAGAACTGACGGGCTAGAAGGCCCAGCATCTGGTGCCACCTCTGTCTCTGATCAGTGGTGATCAGCTAAGTTTACTCCTACGACAAAAGATAGGGTGGAACAGAGGCCATCTGAGCTCCTCTAGCTCCCAGATACTATGATTGCACTATAAAAAGCTACTATTTTCTACTCGACCCTACTTAAAATCCTACTACTGAAAACATCTCTCTCATGGCTCATATTTTTAAAAACTCAAGTCTAATTTAGGGAATTCTCATCCATTCTACAAGTATTTACCATGTCAGGCGCCATCCGAAACATCAAGCATTCTAAATGCCAAAGTATTTTCAGAGCAAGATTTATGGATTAATGAGATATTCTCAGAGCGTGGCATCCCCAGTGAACCAAAATCCTCCCTTTACAGGTCGCCAGACACTGCCAGGGGAGCTGTCCTCCAAAATATACATTTCCTGAAGGCAAAAACTGTTCCTTCCTCCCAAATGCAGAAAGCCTCGTACGACACCTAGCTGACTTAACACTTCAACTGGCAGGACCTGACCCTGGGACACAGGGACACAGAGACACAGGACTGGCAATGCTCATAAAGCAGCTGCGATCTACCAGAAACATTCCATGTCCTGTCACTGGACTGCTGGCTCGGATGCTCAAAACATCAAGCAAGCAAGCACTTGAGCCACTAGCCAGGGTCTAGATCTTAAACTAAATGGTACGATTCTAATTATCTTGAACTGCCCACGCAGCTTAGACTTAATAAGCTTTCTGGGCTTATTGACGCGTAACTCCGACAAGACTAAAGACCAGATCCGTACCAGGCGAGTTTGCCACGGAGTCAAAATGACAGTTCGCCAGGACTGCGTGCTGGGCTCCGTCCCTGGGCTCCAGCTTCACCACGACGTTGGTGATGTTGTCATAGTAGCTTGTAAAACCTCCCAAGAAGTCAATGCTAAAGGAGCCTGTGGGCCGCTGTACGTCGACTGAAATCCTATGAAGACTGTTGCTCTGAGCTTCAATCAGTTTAATCTGTTCCAAAAGGTAACGGACCGTCACGATTTCATTTTCTGGACTTCCTGTGGTCCTGGGGCCAATGGATGTTATGTGTTCAAGATACTCCCTGGAAGCAACCAAAAGGATGACAGTGACAAGGAGTGCTAGGCTTAGAACTAGTGCCTGACGCAAGGCATATTTTTCCTGTATGCCCTCCCACCCTTCCCAGTACAAACAAGTCCTTTGACTTCTCACATAAAAAAGGCTGACTTTTATTATTTCAGGTACTGTGAAAATCACTTGTAAGGTTTCATCAATTTATTTTGCCTCCCACGAGTTCCTCCCTTCTGACAGAGTTTTCTCCACCCACCCCACTCCCAAATTCTCTGTATCTCCATATCAAATCAACACAAAGAGCAGAAATTCTATTCTGAACATGTGGTTGCTTGAAGGCTGGACAGACAGAACCCAGCTTCATTGGGCCACACTCTGGAGAGTTACTGATTCTAAGCAGCACAAGCCAATGAGCAAAGACAAGGAAAGAGGTTGAATAAAAAAGGAAAACTTTTGATCGTCTAGAATGGACTCAGCCCTCTCAGTGCACACTAGACCTAATAACTTTGATTCAGGCCAAAGCCAACCCTACCCCTAGAACAAACAAACAAAAAAACGTGTTGTCTTTTCACTGCATTCCAAATGGGCAAAAAGGGAGTGGGGGAGGTGTGTTCCAGAAAGTCCTTAGGAAAATAAGCTTCCAGCACTTTGTAGTCAAAAGTTTTTAAAACACAGTAGCTGTTGAAAATTCAGCTAGCTTATGACTTTAGGAGCTTTGATATACTTAGCATTACAATACCTGACTTTAATCACCTCCCCTAGCATTCTCAAAGGCATCTCTTCTTTAAAACAAAACAAAACAAAAAAGAAACAACCAAATCTCACACACCAGGGGCCCAAAGACAGGCTCCAGGAATCTGAGAACCTCTGAAATTGTAAAATTTTGAATGTGCAGTCTTTCAGAAAAAGCCTCATTGGCTTACAGGTGTGAGGATTGTGACCCTCAAGAAGTTAACAGCACTGCCTAATCCCCCTGATCAGCTCCTTCACAATTTATAAAACGGCCTAGGTACACAAATGGCACCCCCCTCCCCATTTCATTTGGAAAGCAGGAGAGCTAGTAAAAAGTGAAAGTTGCTCCAGAAGATGGGGGACGACTACCAACCCTCCAAGTACCAAGTGGGACGGAACCTAGGCGGGCAAGGAAGCGCAATTCGCACCCCCCACACACACCACTAAGCCAACCCGGGACACCTCCCCCACTCCCAGCCGCACCACCGGCTTCACAGGGGGGCGGGCACTCATAAACGGGGACTCCAGGGCAGGGACGCGCAGGGGTCCCACGTGCAGCCGCGCTGCGCGGGCGAGCCCTGGCGATTCCGCGGGGGCGGGCGCACGCAGGTGCGGCAGCGCCGGGCCCCTGGCCGCAGTCGCAGAGGCACGCGCGGGCTGGGCGGGGGCGGCGGGTACCTGGCTTGGCGGGCGTCGAACTCCCCGTGGCGGCCGGTGGCCCCGCGCAACACGAGCTGCTGCAGCGAGAGCTGCACGAGCGCCCGCAGCGTGAGCAGGTAGAGCGCCAGCCCCAGCGCGGCGCGTGCCTCAGAGAGCCCGGTCCCCGCGCCCCGGCTCGCGCCGCCGCCGCCCCCCGCGCTCCGCTTCCGCGTCCTCGCGCCGCCGCCACCGCCGCACGCGTCCGCCGGGGGCTCCTGCACTGGGGCCTCCCTCCCCGGCTGGGGCGCGGCCGCCGGGCTGTCCCGGCGCTCCCCTCCGACGCGGTGCCGCCTCACGGCCGCCGACTCCGAGCCCCACTCCATGGCCACGAGACTCGGCCGCCAGAACCACAGACCGCTCCGGCCCGCGCCGGCCCGGGGAGCAGCCGCGGCCGCCGCAGCGCCTCCTAGTGAGCGGACGGAACCTGCGGAGGGCCAAACTTCTTCTGATTGGCCCGGCCCGCCGCGAGCCAGCCTCTCCCGGCAGGTCGCTGGCGGGCACCGCGGCTCGGCCGGCCCAGGGGTGGGCGTGACGGCTGTGCCTTCTGCGGCAGGGCTGCCCTTCCTGGGCTGGGACAGAGCTTTCCAAACGGAAGGGTACCCAGAAACCTGGAAACGGGAGGAAAGTGAGAGGTCGCTTTTAAAAGGACGCGCGTGGTGCACCGGGCAGATTCGGAGCACGCTGGCCCCGCTCTCATAAGGGGCGACAGAACAGGGAAAGTAGGCTCCTGGCTCTTAAAATTAGAACCGGGACTGCGCAAAGGAGGCCCAGCCTAACATCCCACACATGCAGTCCCAACACGGATCTTCATAACCATGTGAGGCAATCAGCACTCTCATTGTCTCCATTTGACCGATGGAGGACAACAGCTCCTATTTAGTGAGTATCAGCCACAAGCCAGGCCCTGTGCTCAGGGCTTTGATGCTTTATCGCATTTGATTCTCACAAGAACTCGAAAAGGAAATATTTTTATTCTTACTGAATAGCTGAGGAACTTAACGGGTAACAGATGAAGAACTTATATCCGGTTTGGTGCCCGCCCCCTCCCCCCGCCCCGAAAACAGCATTCTGGTCCACTACTGAGTCTGGCACTCTGGAAAGGAAGGTTCCGGAAAGCTGTCCCTCTCTCCACGTCTCTCGGAGGTGTAACCTTGGTTTTGGTGTAGATGCTAGGGATCATCTAGTTTCCCTCCTGCCTGCTGATGCCCTGAGCGTCCCTGCCCCCAAACTCTGGGTCTCCAACATGGAGTCGCTGCAGTTCCAAGACCGTGAACCCAGAGGCCAGCTGGGGCGGTGGGGAGGGCTGCCCCTGGCCAGAGCTCGGCCCCACCTGAAACCAGGGCACTCCTTATTCCCTGCTGTCCCAACACACAGTCCTCTTTCACTGTCCCTCTTGCTCTCCATCTTTCAGATGTTGTAGATCCTCCATCTACAACAGGATCCTCTCACCTGCTGTTCAAGGTGCCCGGAGGGTTCAACCCTCCCCCCATTGCCTAGTTACCTTCTCTTCCCCCTCCAGACCTCAGCTTCAGGGGCACTTCCTCAAGCATTGTTTATTCATCACTGTGTCCCCAGTGCTTATCTCTCCACCTAGCCCGAGGTTGGCATTCAATACATACTTACTGAATGAGCAAATAAATATTGTCTTTTATAAAAACCAGCTTTCTTGCTATTCTCTTTCCAAAAACTCTACCATCTTTGGAAGATAAGACCTCAGAAATAACTCTGTTCACTGTAGTGTAACAAGACGTGGAGCTCACTCATTCTTAGGAGAAGGGCATGCATGTCCCATGGTCTTTTTAAGCTTTACATATTTTACGCTCTCACTTTCTGGGCTGAGGGGTATCAGAAAACCTAGAGATAAGTTGTACCCCTAAGAGCTGTGCTAGTGGTTAAGTCATCTGAGCTTGCTTTTTCCAAATGGATTATGTATGTTAAGCATCTCTGATGATATTCCATGGAAGGCAGGGCACCTAAGCAGAAAAGAGCCTGGCTGTTGGAGTCAGATCCGAGATCCTGAATTATGTCCCTTCGATAAATATATCATCATGCGAGTTACAGTCTCAGGATCCTTATCTATTACAATGAAGATAATATCTGCCCTAAAGGGCTTTAGTGAGGATTAATCAGCTAATACTTATGAAAGATCCCCACGCATAATTCTCATTAAGTAATGTTTTGTGGGATGTTCCTTCTTACACAATCTTTTGTGGATGGGAATAAAGGCCATTTTCCCATGGTGATCATCATAGGGCCCTAGATGGCACACGTTATTACAGCTGGGTGCTTGGACAACAGCTTTTTTCTAGACTTGTGTCAACTATGGTATTCACATTTGAGTATTTTTAAGCTACCAACCTTTGGATATCTGCTCTGTCAGATACCAACCAAAGTGAGGAAACATAGAGAAGAAGAAATCAATATTTCTGCCTTCACAGAGCATACATTCTAGTTGGGAGAGACAGTAAACAGGAGGGTGTGTATTTATGGGTGAATAAAATGTCACAGAAAGTGCTATAAAGAAAAATAAAGCAGAGAATTGAGAGTGACCTAGGTTGTTGTTTATTTTTTTGGTTTTTTGTTTGCTTTTTTTTGTTTTTTTTGGGGGGGGGTTGGGGGGGGTTTGGGGTTTTTTCGTTGTGTTTGTTTTTTTGTTTGTTTTTTTGTTTTTTTAAGTTGAGGGATCAAGGAAGATCTCTCTGAGATGACATGTAAGGTAACCTGAATGAAGCAAGGAATGGGGTGCAGCCCTAAGGTCCTTAAGAGAGAATGTTCTAGGCAGAGGGAAATGAATCGGGATATTCAGAAGCAACGCTGAGTAGGACATGTGGCTCCAAGGAGACTGAGCAAAAGGGGCTGTGATGGAGGGGAGGTCGGAGAAGCCGGCAGGGGCCTGTGCAGGGAGAGCCTCCTGAGTCACACCAAGGACTCTGGAGGCATTCTGAGCTGTGAAATGGCCATGAGCTAGGTTATGTGTTGTAATACTGCCCAGAGTCTCAATGCCAGGCAGAGCAGCACCCTGAACATGCCCAGATCACAGAGGCTAACAGGAGACTTGCCTAATGTCTGGCCTTTGAAGTGTTTGAAACCACTGATCTGTATTTTTGTTTGTGTGGGTAGTAGGCCACTGTGCATGCAACACATACCCTACTTCCCACAGATCAAATCGTTGATGGGGGTGGAATGAGACAGGAAAGGCTCTGGTGGCTCTGTCTGGTGACCTACAAATGACAGGTTGACTCACTTTATCCCACTTCACAGACAAATGACAGAGTGAGAGTCTGACCAGCCTGCAGGCACTGAGATGTCCCAAGTCCCTTCTGTTTTGCCACCTCTTGGTATTTTCTAGTAAGCTAGCCAAGTTGAGTGAAAAGGCATGCAGGTTGTCAGGATTTGGAGAAAACACCAGTCCCTATCTCCCACTGAGGTCACTCCAAAGCCAATGTGCCTCCTTCTTTGGAAGAGGTGCTACACCCGGGGGAAGTTCTCTACGACTGAGGCCAGCAGAGGGGGCCTTTGACCTCACGCCACAGTGACAGTAAAATCAGGGGGTGGCCCGAGCCAGGAGGTGAGAAGAGAATCCAAACCAGCTGCAGAAGACAAATGAGCTGAGAAAACTGGCTCTTTGGGGGTTTAAAAAAAAAAAAATTAAATTGGAGTCTTACACCATATTACATACCCAAAAAGAAAAATAAAGTGAAATTCAGAATTAAACATAAATTTTTTACCTGATAAGAAATAAGGTAGGGGTGCCTGGGTGGCTCAGCCTGTTTGGCATCTGACTCTTGGTTTCCGCTCAGGTCATGATCTCAGGGGCCTGGGATCAAGCCCCATGTCAGGCTCCCCACTCAGCATGAGGTATGCTTGGGATTCTCTCTCTCCCCCTGCCCCTTCCCCCTCAAATAAATAAATAAACCTTTAAAAAAAAGAGAGAGAGAAGGTAAACGTAATTAAAGAATTAAGATTCCAAATGGACAAGGACTCTTTAACCAAAACAAACAAACAAAAAAAAAAAAACCAGAAGAAATCATAGAGGGAAGAAGAAATCCCATTTGACTACACAAAACTGAAAACTTCATATCAAAAACAATCACTGGGCACCTGGGTGGCTCAGTCAGTTAAGCTTCTGCCTTGGGCTCAGGTCATGATCCCAGAGCCTGCAGTTGGGCTCCCCGCTCAGCAGGAAGTCTGCTTCTCCCTCTCCCTCTGCCCTTACTCTCTGCTCATGCTCTCCCCCATCTCTCTCTCTCTCAAATAAATAAATAAAATCTTTTTAAAAAATCACCCAAAATATGAAAAATCAAATGACAAACCTGAAACATTATTTTCAACAAATGCTAAAAACAAGGGACTAATACTCTTTTACCCTCATTCTGCCATGATAGATAACATATAAATATAAAATTAAATCTATTACATATTGATAATTTATAGTTTAATAAATCTCTTTAATCATATATATTAAAATCAGTAAGAAAAACGCCAATGCCTCAATAGAAAAATACGTAAACCATTCATCCTTCCTATCAAAAGAACACATGTAAAAGTGCAGACCATTTTCACCTTACCATGTTGAAAAAGTTTTTTGTCCTGGTTTTAATTAAAATACACACTGCTCACAAAAGATGAACTGGTGAACACTTTCATACGAAGCAGATGGGAAACATATTGGAATGCCCTTCCAGAAAGCAATTTGGCAAGATGTGCCAAGAGTCTTAAAAGAATGCACAACTTTTGGAGTGCCTGGATGGCTCAGTGGGTTAAGCCTCCGCCTTTAGCTCAGGCCATGATCTTGGGGTCCTGGGATCCTGATCTCGGGGTCCTGGGATCCTGATCTCAGGGTCCTGGGGTCGAGCATCCCATCGGACTCTCTGCCCAGTGGGAAGCCTGCTCCCCCCCCACAATCCCTACCTCTCTGCCTACTTGTGATCTCTGTCAAATAAACAAAATCTTAAAAGAAAAAAAAAAAGAGGGGCACCTGGGTGGCTCACTGGGTTAAAGCCTGTGCCTTTGGCTCAGGTCACGATCTCAGGGTCCTGGGATCAAGCCCTGCATCGGGTTCTCTGCTCAGCGGGGAGCCTGCTTCCCCTCTCTCTCTCTCTGCCTGCGTCTCTGCCTACTTGTGATCTCTCTCTCTCTCTAATAAACAAACAAAATCTTAAAAAAAAAAAAAAAAGGAATACACAACTTTTGATGCAGTGTTTTCAGTTATAGGAATCTACTGACAATGTAATTTTTAAATTGCAAAAGAACACCCATCTATAAAAATCAAATATGTGGCAACTTCTTTGGCATAAAAAAAAATAAAGGAAAAATCCAGTAAATTACAGTGCATCCAGAGGGCAGGACATCACATAGCATTAAATGCAATGTCTCCCAAGTCTATTCAGCAATGTGGGAAAAGTGCTGGTATTATAAGAGAAAAAAATATAAAGAGAAAAAATTAAAGATACAAAATTAATAAGGACTATATTGAATGGGTATTAAATGTGTGGGAGGAAACACACTAAAGCAACAACTCAGGGACCCATTAGCGGTATTTTTCTTTTGTATCCATTTGTGTCTCTGCCACATTGTCTAGCCTGGGCTAGTTGTTCCCCATAAGAGCCTCAGACAGTGAGCTGGGGACATCCAGCCCTGGGCCTGGGAATACACTTGGAATCTGCCCCTTTGTCACTTTTCTGAAGGTAGTTAATCAATTCCAGCAAGTACAAGATCCAACAGGAACTCAACATCAAAAGCCCATCTCTGGCCCGTGTTCCTCAAACACATTTCTAGACTAAAAAGTTTAAGGTAAAGATATGGAAAGTAATGCGTTGCTAACCCAATAAAACCATTTTTGAGGGAATCTTTCACTTATGGTATCATTCTCTACATGTAGCCTGTGACACAGGAGGAGAACTGATGGGTGTGCTTTTCAGAGGCTTTGGATGTTGAAATCTCTTCTCCCTCCTTCATAACACATTCCTGGTATTAGAGGAAAAGGTCTCCCGGGATTTATCTGAGCAGCACATACCCAGGGCTTTGTCTGCATCTATCCTGGGGCTGCAGGGCAGGTGAGCTCGGACAGAGGCTGTGACTCAGCAGTTTTGGGGGGGAAGCTGACTGCATGCTAAAGCTGGTTGTTTTGGACTACTAAAAAATTAACAAGTGCATGCACAGCCCAGGCTCAGCCCCTCGAGGACAACACACCCAGAGACCCCATCCTCTCCAGAGACCCTTTCTGAGTGGCTGTCTCCTCCTCAGTCCCCTGAGTCCCTTTGTAGGTTCTGTCCTGGACTGGTTTCACTTGGCCTGTGAGCCGGTGACCTTCATCGGGTGCTTACGGGCTGAAAATAGCTTCCACAACCTGCTGCTTTTCCAACACGCCCAGAGGAGAAAAGGGACAATGAAGGATCTTGGATGAAAATGGCAGATACCTCTCCAAGTGTGGTCTGAGGACCATGTAACCTAAGAGTTGTCTTGGAACATGCAAATACATCATCTTCCTGTGTCCTGCTCACCTACTGCATCAAACCCCTTCGGTATGGGCTGCCCTACCTCCTGCTATGTTGCCTCCGGTGAATTAGTTAACCCTGCTGTGCCTCAGTTTCCCCATCTGAGAAGTGGGGCAAACCATGCTGCTTTGAGATCCTAGACCAAGAGACCGAGTAAGAGCTCCAGAAGTGACCCCTGCTGCTCCTCTTCTGTGGATGGGACCTTAGTGCAGGACACAGCGGAGCTGAGGAGATAACATCTCTGCCTCTTTGATTCAGTTTCCAAATCCTCCCGTCACTCCTCTGCAGGTGCCTGAAAGGACCTTAGTGACTTCTTGGCCAAACTCTCTTAGAGCAACGTAAAGTTGTGAAAGGCTACTTGTGACACAAGCCCGAGGGAAATGTGACTTCCACCTTTACTTCAGGAGCAACCATTCACTAAGTGTCTGCTAGTGCTCCGTTCTCTCTCCACCCCTGGAAACATGCTCATTCATGGCCCTGCCTTCTGGTGCCTTCCCACCTTCTCTGCTGAAAACACCTGCTTTACTCTTGCACCTCAAGTCTCCGTCACCCTTGGAACGCAAGTAATCACAAAAAAAAAAAAAAAACCAGAAGGATCAAGAACAGGCATATTATTTTTTTTTCCTTAAGTAATGGGAATGTCTTGGCAGGAATTAGCCCTAGAGAGGATGGAGAGCGGATACAGGGTGCACTGTGGATTCACTTCAAACACATTCTGCTGAGTGAAAGGAGCTGGTCCCCAAAAGACCACACACTGTCTAATTCTGCGCACACAAAATACCCACAATGGGGAAATCCACACGGACAGAATGAAGACTGGTGACTGCCAGGGACAGGGAGGAAGGGAGAATGGGATCAATGGCTTCACCAGTAGGGGGTTTCTTTTTAGGGTGATGAAGATGGTTTCGGAGCCCGATGGAGCCAGTGGCGTGCACAGTACTCTGAATGCATTCAATGCCCTAAGCTGTCCACTTCTAAAATGGTTAATCTTACATAATGTGAATGTCACCGCAAGAACAGTACTTTGAAATGTGATTCACTGTAAATCATTCACAGAGGACTACAGTAAGGAGAACTTAAAAAGAAGTCCCCGCGCCCCAGGCAGATGCCTGCCCAAGTTCAGAGGGACGGTGAAGGATTTGCTGCCCCACCGTTGCTGGTATAAAAACGTGAAGACAGTAAAGGTTTCGATAGCCTCTCCCAAGCAACTCAAATGAGGATTTCTGCTCTTAGTGTTTTAAAAGGAAATCAATAAACAGATCTTTGTCAGAGATGCTGATTCTTTACAGAAGACAAAGGAAAGAGCCTCATTTGTAGCCTCGGGTTTTTAAAACCACTTCCAGGTGTTTCCATAACCGTGCCATATTTCTGTTGCCATAAAGAGGCACCCAAATAACCCAGCGGTAGGTAAAGCAGCTCTTTAAGGGAACTCTGCGAGACTGGGAGCCCAACAGGAGAGATTCAGAGATGAAAACCCAAGGGACACATAGACCTTGGTTATTCAAGCATGCCATTGTGTCAGCCAGGAGGCTGTGACTTATTTGAGGTGGCAGAGCCCTGACAAATATGGGCAGATAAAGTAAAACAGAACAGATCAGATCAGGGCTGTAGGGAACGGTAGGGACTGTGGTGAACTGCAACCCCGAGCCCCGCCTCAAATCAGCCACAGTAACCACCGCGGTGTGGAATCCGGGGCTCAGTGTAGCCAGATCTTCTCATTTTTCAAGAAATGGCAGCACTTCAGACATTTATGTGATACCTTCTGCTCTGTTAATTTTGGAAACTAATTTGAAAAGAGAAGACCAACGTGTGCGCCAAACCAAACAGGTTTGCACGCGGGACCCCACCCGCGGGCTGTCAGTTGGGCGCCTCTGAAGCCTGGCCTCTAAGCCTTCAAGGACATCCCTGCTGAAGATAAAATATTTCGCCCGGGGTCAGAATCAGGTTATACACCGGGTTCTTATCTCTAGAGTTAGGCCAAAGTTGAAAGTGCTAGAGTGGCTCAGGTGTGGCTAGCCAGCCTCTCCTCTCCCTCTTAGGTGGAAGGTGAGCCTTGTCAGACACCTTCCTTCCTCCAGCCCCACAACCCCCACATTTCTAGCCACTGCTCTGTTCTGCAGGGAGCAGAGAGTGAGTAGGAAAATCCTTTTTTTTTTTTTTTTGCAGGTTTTTGCAGGGGCAGAGCTGAATGTTCTGACCGACATCCTCCCTTCTCACCCCCACCCTGTACCAGGTACGGAACTCACCGTACACACCGAAGCGTGACACGGAAGACAGAGTTGCAGCCCTAGGGCCCTCCCTCCGAAGCTCTGGACCACGCCTGGGGCCACACAGCTGTATTTACTCTTCCCGTGTGTCCTGTGGGGAGGAAGGAAGGAAAGAGCACAGAGTGAGTGGGCCTACGGCAAAGCCCACAGCAGCGGAAAACACCAGCATTCCTGCCCTGTGGCCACAATCAGTGGCGCGGATTCTTAACTTGAAGGGTGACTGTCCGCAAATTGTGACAGCATTTCCAGGAGTTGAGACTCAGTCAAATCTATAAATTGGTTCTGATGTCAAGGAAAACATGTTCTTCTTAAAATTAGACACACTGGCCCGGAAAACACAAAACACTGGCATTCTAAATCCCGAGACAACCTTCCTGCGGTATTCTAGCTCTTTCCGCCCAGGCTCCAACACAGTGACCCAGCAGGGGAGATTAAATTCGGTTTTTGTGACAGTCCACCTTGCCAAGATCTGACAAGGAACCACATGGGTCAGACCAAAAGGAACTCTTCTAGAAGAAACGTAGGCATGCACCCTCCTCACCCCCAGTCTGTTTACACATGGGCTGATTTTTCAAGCGCCCGGCCTCGCAGGAAACCATAAATAGATTTCCAGTCGACACTCAGGCTTTCTGGTTACATGAACTCGAGTTCTTCCTTCCTGAGACACCATCCTGGCTACAGAGATAGAAATCAACAAATATCACATTCTTTCCAAATGGTCTACCATAAATTGTGGCCGGTTTGAGCGTGTTGGCCTTCTGGCTTACTCCAAGGAGCAAGCTATGCCCTCGCCGCTCTGGCGGCTCAACTGGGTTTCCTGCTAACAGGAACAGGAGAAAAGTTTCATCCCCCTCCACAGTGTCCCTCCCCTCCCTAGGAAGAGCGTTGGGCCTTCCACACCTAAAACTTGAATTTGCTGAGCCTAAAACCTGAACCATAATGAACTTAATTAACTTGTTTCTCTTTTCACTGTTTTCATCAGGCAACCTTCAAGTATTCTTTTGTGTCTATTTTTTTTTAATTTTAAATCATTGTTTATTTTTAAACTTGTGATGCTCCTGATTTATGACCCTGAGAGAATCTGACAAATGTCTGTGGGGGAGTGGGGGAAGAAGGACAGGAAGCATGAGAGTGAAAGAATAGTGTGTATGAGTTATTCATCTTCTCTCTTTTCATCTTACAAAACTAAATCCCAGTTGACGAGTTGGGCTCTTCTGGCCTGTGGGTTAATGACACCTTTCCTGTCTCTCAACCGCTCCCTTTGCTGCCAGGTGTCTTTTGTTATTTCTGCTGAAGAAAAAAAAAAGTCAGATTGGTTCCCTTTGATTATACCAAAGAGATCTGATCACCTTGGCCCTGCTTGGAACAACGGGGGTCTGCTCTTGTCTTCCCAGAGAGCTCACCTTGGCCGAGGGTTCTCTGGGCCTCTAATAAGGAAACCTCCTTGAGTGAACTCCCTGCCAGAGTGAGCCAGGACCCCAAGGCCAAGGCCTTAAGGGAAAGTGAGGGGAGTAAGCTGGCCTGAGGAGTTGTTCTGAGGCCTTAAGTTATTGATCGTGTGTGGGGAAGTTCCAGGAGAGAGGCTATCAGCGAAACTGTTGCTCAGGCCCTCCCGGTGTTTGGGACAAGGAGAAGGGAAGAGAAGCAGCCCCTTCAGGAGATCAGGCAGGCCTCGCTGGTCTGATACGGATGAGCAAGTCTCCTTACACCTGACTGTGTACAAGAACCGCTCGGTATCTGAGTCTGGAGATGTGGGTGGGAGAGACTCTGCCTTTCCAGCAGGCTTCCTGATAAGGCTGGTGTTGCTACTTTACCACACAAGATAACCACACTTTGCAAAGCGAGAAGGTAGACTATCTCGGGAGCCAGCGACAGCCTAAAGGTGGAGGCGAGGGGCAGGGCAGGAGAGAGCCAACAAAGTAGACTGCATCCACTGCACCGCAGAGGCCACAGACACCCAGCCCTACAGAGAGACAGGCAAGAGCAGGACAAGAACCCCAGTGGTGAACAGATCGGAGTTCAAGTCCCGGCTCTGCCACTAACGTTATATGAACTTGAAGAAGTCATTTCATCTGTCAGAACAGGGATAATAAAACTTTCCTCACCCACCTCCCAGGATTAAATGAGGTAAATGTAAGGAAGCTCTTTACAGCCACCAGAGTACTCTGCAAATGTAAACTATGATTATGTGCATAACCCTGCCAAGTTCCACCTGCATATGAATAATGACCACATCTAAGTCTGCTCTTCCAAGGGGTGGGGGAGTGTGGAGAGCAAGGGGCTTGCATCCCTTCATCAACATCCAGAGCCTTGCCTCGACTGGACGTTCCCCGATCCCTAGCCCGGGACTCGGTTCTGCCTCTGGTTCAACACCATTCCTTTCCTTGGTTTATTGCAGGACTACTCATCTCTGAAAGGAGGAAGGGTGAATTGGTGTTCATGGAAACACTTCTCTTTTATTTTAGATTATCTCACATTTCACCTCCACTCCTGGGCAGAAGAATGTTGATTTTCCTGTTTGACATGGATGGAGAGGCCCCTTTCCTTAGGAAATGCCCAGTGGGCGGGGGGGGGGGGGGGGGGGGGGGGGGGGGGGGGGGGGGGGGGGGGGGGGGGGGGGGGGGGGGGGGGGGGGGGGGGGGGGGGGTGGCTGTGAAGATGACGCCTTGCAGTTGCCAGCCTTGAAATCAGGGCCATTTTCCTTCTGGCTCATCAGCATGAGGGTGGTCCACCCCCCAGACCCTGCACGACCTCCACTTCATCTCCTCAGCACCTGCGTGCAGACAGGTGCTGCTCCCCTGTCAGGTGCAGACTCACCTGCTCACCTGCACGAGCCCAGACAGCCTCCATGACCAAGAGTGAGCAGGGAAGAGTGGGAGGGAACCCTGGCAAACAGGATTTTCTGCTTCTCTTGTAGTGACATCCGGGAAATATGGATTTCTTTCCCCCTGATTCTTAAAATTAAAAATTGCTCTCCAAGGGGCGCCTGGGTGGCTCAGTGGATTAAGCCTCAGGTCATGATCTCAGGGTTCTGGGATCGAGCCCCACATCGGGCTCTCTACTCAGCTGGGAGCCTGTTTCCCCCTCTCTCTCCGCCTACCTCTCTGCCTACTTGTCATCTCTCTCTCTGTGTGTCAGATAAATAAATAAAATCTTTAAAAAAAAAATTGCTCACCAAAAAAAAAAAAATTACTCTCCAATTCACTACCTTAATTAGGACAATAACCTTCCAGGACGATTACAGGTTTTTTTTTTTTTTTGCAACAAACACCTCAGTCATCATCTTGAATGTCATCACTGGTTACACAGTAATACTAAGCTGTCGATGAATGCAGGCAGGCACCAGATGGAGTTTTTATTTTTATTTATTTTATATATATATATATATATATTTCTTAACATCTTTATTTTATTTTTTTTCAGTATTCCAAGATTCATTGTTTATGCACCACGCCCAGTGCTCCATGCAATATGTGCCTCCTCAATGTATTTTTTTAAAGATTTATTTGAGAGAGAGCATGAGCAGGGGGGTGGGCAGAGGGAGAGAATCTCAAACAGATTCCCTGCTGAGCGTGGCGTGGAGCCCCACACGGGACTCCATCTCATGACCTTGAGATCATGACCTGAGCCAACACCAAGAATCAGATGCTTAACTGACTGAACCACCTAGGTGTCCCAAGAATATTTTTTTTTTAATTTGGGTGGTTTTCAGCCCCTATATTGTGATAATTCTTTACAGCAGCAAAAGGAAACAATACACACACTGACATGAGTAGCAGCAGAAGGGAAAAAGTCTTAGTGCTTTTCTCAATGAGTCATATATAGGTTGCTGCTAAATATTTCTGGTTTTCCATGTAGATTTAGGGAAGTGTAATTACTTTTTATTTTTTTTAAAGATTATTTATTTACTTGCGATTGAGAGAGCGCACAAGCAGGGGGAGGGGTTGAGGGAGAGGGAGGAGGAGAAGCAGGCTTCGTGCTGGACATGGGGCTCTGGGACCATGACCTGAGCTAAAGGCAGACGCTTAACTGACTGAGCCACCCAGGCACCCCTGTAATTACTTTTTAATGTTCAGAGTCTGAATGCTTAATCACTGAGCTGAATGACCTCTCCCCACCTCCACACCCCCTAAAATGCCCCTAGTTGTTTGAAGGTTGCCTGTAGTCAGAATGCTGGTTTCATAGGGATTGCTACATAAAGTTTATTTGTAATGGAAACTGTGGATCAGGCTCCTTGAACATCCCCTGTGTGAAAGAGTCGAGGGTGCACCCTGGTTACAGGAGCGTGTCCACTGGAGCGCAGGTGAATCCCAGAAAGTGAAAGGGAACCCATGTGGCTTACGATGATCAGTGCCATTCTGAGCTAGTGGAGAAAATAAATGGAGACGGCTTTCTGAGCTTCATTCTTGTGACCCGGTAGTCAGAGCCTATCTGGGACAGACAAGACTCTCAAGGTAATCCTCCGGCCCCTTCAGTTCACAGATGAGGCACTCAATCCCAGAGTGTGGACCTTCCTGAGATTTAGGGTGAGCCCTGGGCTGGGAGGGGAGCCCAGACACTGACCCTGACCTCGTCCCTGTCCCTCCCTCCAGCACAGGCTCTCAAGCTCACACTTGCTGTGGGTTTGTGTTCACTAATTGGAAACTTCACCGAAATGACTGGTTTGGTCACTGTTCCCCAAGTGGTATTTGTAGACGCTCTCCTAGAGCATCAAGAGATGTCCACCCTGCAATAAGCGTTGCTATTATCCTCGGCCACTAGAATCCAGACTGTTACAACACGACTTCCTCAGAGCCCCATGTGTCACAAAAATAAATCATTCTGCTGCAGCACCTCTTGGGCAAGTTCAGGTTTTGCAGAAGTGCCTGTGCTGGCAGTGGCCCATTTAACTATCTGCCCATCAGATCACACAGAAATCCACCCACAGTCTGATATAAGAGAGAGGAAACCAGGCCAAAAGGCAGTCTCCACCCAGGCTCTGAGCTCACACACACGGGCTTGCAAGGAATGATCCAGAGAGCCCGGTCCTCACTGGGGGCATGTGGATTTCAATCCAGCCCCTGTATGTATGTACTTACACGCGCGCGCACGCGCGCGCGCACACACACACACACACACACACACACACAAACTTACAAACAGAGCAAATAAAAATGCATACCTGTTGGCCACAGACCTACTTAATCCTTTCTAAGCTGCTTCCCCAAATAGGAGCTCATTTTCAATTCAGCTGAGTGCCTACTACGCACCAGTGCCCTGATCTAGGAGCTAGGGAGACAGAAATTAATAGATCCCAGTCTCTGGCTTCGTGGAGCTCCCATTCTAGTTGGGAGTCAGTTGGAAATCCTAACAACGACCTGAGATGGACAAATAGCTGGTTATTTCCATAACTGTTTTATCAAAAAGGAAGCCAAACCAGAGTTGTTAAGGAATAGACCCAAGGTCACACAGCCTGCTGTTTGTTGTTAGAGCGGAGTGCGGCCTGGCTCTTTCCCCCTTTAAACTTTGTGAACTACGGTGCATCTGGGAATGAACTGTATCACAACCACCTGGAGTGCTTGTTAAAAACATAGAATTTCAGGGAGCCTGGGTACCTTAGTGGATTAAAGCCTGTGCCTTTGGCTCAGGTCATGATCTCAGGGTCCGGGGATGGAGCCCCGCATCTGGCTCTCTGCTCAGTGGGGAGCCTGCTTCACCCCGTCTCTGTCTGCCTCTCTGCCTACTTGTGATCTCTCTCCTCTCTGTCAAATAAATAAATAAAATCTTAAAAAAAAAAACAAAAAAACAATTTCAGGGGCACCTGGGTGGCTCAGTCAGTTAAGCATCTCCCTTCAGCTCAGGTCATGATCCCAGGCTCCTAGGATCAAGGCCCATGTTGGGCCTCTTTCCACCTCTCCCTCTGCCTGCTGCTCTGTCTACCTGTGCTCTCTGTCAAATAAATAAATAAAATCTTAAAAAAAAAAAAAAAAATACAGAATTTCCTGGCCGTCTGAGTGGACTCTGGGGGATTAGGAGGAAAAGTATGGCTGGGACCTCTGAATGTTTCAAAGCTCCTCAGAGGGACTCTGCTATCACTTGGGGTTGTAAACCTCTGAGCAGATCCAACTGTCAGCAGGTCTGTGCTCAGCTGTATATAAGAATTAGCTGGAGCATTTAAAAAAATAGATTAATTCCTAGGCCCGATGCCAGAGGTCCACCTTCAGTGAATCTGGCTGGTGCCCAGGCAGCTCTGTTGTTGCAGAAAGTTGCCCAAATGAATCGAACGTGCAGAGCTGGAAATTCATGGCCCTGTGAACAGGGGGAGCAAACACGACAACCCCAAAGTAGGGTACCCTCCAAGTAAATAAGCCCTATCCTTCTGGTTGTGTCCTTGCTGGCTCCCAAGTGAAAGTGCAGAGCTCACAGGGGATGGGGAAGAAACTAGGAGCCAGGTTAGGTGTCCCGAGGACCTCAGGGCTCTGTATTTGCAACCTCCTCCAGCAGGGAGGAAGGAGCCACCCCAACGCTGACACCCTCCCCTAGTGATCTAGGGGATCACTAGGATCTGCCAAAGATCCCACCATGTTCTCTCTGTGAGGCCGCTCGTGACACAGCTCTCTGCTCTGCTGGTATCAAGGGAAGCCTCTGGAATGTTTCCATTTTGTGGACACAGTGAATCTTATCATTGCTTTGCTCCCTTCTTTGTTCTACTATGAACCCCAGAGCCAAATCTGAGGCTCCTCCTCACCAATTATACGGCACCTACTGCAGGCAGTTGGTATCAGCTTACCCCCTGGGGCCACCTCTCTATTCCTTCCATAGTTTTTCCATCACTTTGTTCTGTGTTGATCTACTTTTGTTTACCTTAATATACTCTGACATGTAGATGGCTACATAACACTATCTAAAGAGTTGATATCAACATAGTTTTCCTTCTCTTGAGTCAGAGAGAAAAAAAGAAAAAAAGCATGCAAGTAAGATTGGGAAAGGCAGTGCAGGCACAGGGAAAACCTGTAGAAAGGGGTGGGGGCCCCAGAGGGGCCAGGGGATAATGTGAACCTCACAGGCCTTGTTCACCAAGGGTCGGGGTAATCTGCCCACAGATCTCTCTCCATTGTTTTTAAAAACTTCCTTTTTAAAAACAAAAACAAAAAAAAAAAAACTTCCTTTTTGTGTGGGGTGCTCCTAGGAACAATAAATCTTGTAACACTGAAAATAAATAAATAAATACATACATACATACATAAATAAATTTCCTTTTTGTAGTCAAACCTGTTAACACTTTCATTCTTACTCAAAATCAGTCCAGTTGTTAAGTCAGTGGCAGCAGGAGGCACAAGGTCAAGGCCTGGCAGTTGGGGTACTAGGTATGTGACTATGAGTCATGGAAAAAGCCAAAAAGGAAAGGGAAAAAAAAAAAAAAAGGAAAGGAAAGAATACCTCCCCCCCGCCTTAAACACACATGTTATTTTAAAACAAAAAAAAATTGGGAAAAAGTGATTACATGATCTCAAATTATTTGCAAAGAAATATAACTCTTCAAAAGGCTTGAAGTAGTCTATTCACCAATTGGGGAAATTTTGATTTCATAGTAGGTCAGCAAAGCATTTTTGTTATAAAAAAAAAATCTCATTTCTTTACAGAAACACTTAGTTTCTTATGATCTTGTAAGCCAAAAAAGCTCCCATTCCAGAATAAAAACGAAGTCCCAGGTCCCACAGACATTTATAGAGATCACATTTGTCTAAGTGACAAACACACTCAGTTATAAGATGTTAACTAAACTTGTGGCAAATATCCCTTCCTTTTTAAAAAATAACCAAGGACATTACAGAGACTGCAGAACCCTAGGGATAAACTAATAGTCACTAAGTTTTTCTAAAGTGTTCATTTTAGATGTTTTTATCTCTAGCACTGGAAGTACCAGACTCTCTTGTGCTCAAATGCTAGAATCTTTGGTTGCCATGATATCGGGAAAGAACCTAACCTTTCTAAGACTTAAATGAAAACTTACAAATCCCAAGGGTATCTATTAATTTTTTTGACCTTATAGTAGAGATATCATAATAAGCGGCCTCAAATCTGCATTTTGAAATAAGGGAAATTACAGAAAAATTTAAACATCAACAGAAAACGTTCCATTCACCACACTGAGACATGTTTTTACAAGTGGGATGAAAATCTTTTCTCCTTTCAAAGCCACAGGGCCATCCCACCTGCCAGCTCTTTCCACAGTGGAGGGGGGAAAACTTCCTCTGGTCCCAGGTTTGGTCACTGGGACCTGTGAGTTAAACTGACAAAAGGCAGGCTGATAGGAGAAAAGGCATACAATTTTACTGATGTTAATACCTTGATATGCACAGGGGCTTCAGAAAAAAGAAGCAAAAACCCAAAGAAGCAGTTAGGGAGCTTATAGACCTTTTTTTTTGTTTTAACAAAGGGTGATAAGTAGCAGAGAAGTAACCAAAGGAGGAGGTTTGGGCTTTAGCAGTGTTGTATTATGTGAAAGCAATTGGGAAATATATGGGGGAAACTAATGGAAGCTAAAAGGTAAGGGTTATCTTGGTTAGGTCTGTTTATGCAGACTCATCATGGTGCCAGCTCTCCATCTACAGTAATCAAGGTCATTGTCCTTGTCCTGGTACAGGAGGTGGGGTAAATTTATGCCAGCTGCACAAAGGGAAATGCATACCCTGCTTAAAAAGGCAGGAGGGCACAGAGCTCTTCTTGCATCTGCTGTTTCTACGTTGCCTTCAGCTCAAAATAATCAATATGCCCAAATGGCATATTCGGGTTGGAGTATGCCCATCCCCTTGACCATATCACTTGTCTTCCATCTCTCCTTTTGGCTGTGCACAGAGACCCCTGGGGTTTCAGTGCAGAGCTCCCAGGATGGCTATAGTTGTCCTGTGAGGAATCATGCTCACCGTTAAGCAATAGCCACCCAGTGGGGTTGCAAAGGCTCTTACTCCAGGTTGTGTGTGTTTGAAATGCACTTCAGCCTGGAGAAACTGCAGCCAGGAAGCCATGGAAAACCAGGTCAATAGGAGTTAGAGGTCCTGGCAAGGGTACTAAACAACTGCCCTGCCTGCTCTCCACCACCCCTGCACGGTTCTCCAGGGAGAGGTTCTCAAACTTGAGTGTACATAATATGAATCAGCTGGAGGGCTTGTTAGAATGCAGATTCCAGGGCTCTGCCCCAGAACTAGAATCTAATACCCAAAAGTATGTGTTACAGTTACAACAAAAACAGTTTTTCTCTCAAAAATGACCCCTATTTCTATCAATAACAACCCTCGTAATTTGTTGGCAAATTAAATCTAGTTTCCGTAAACTTGGCTGGAGTATTTGCATCAGTGCAACAAGAAGAGCAACTGATCATACAGGTGCTTTTAAATCGACTTTGCCCCAAGTTTTCATAAGGAATCTCAGATTAAAGTTTTAAAAATAATTTTTAGTACTGAGGAATAGTTGACATACAATGCTATATTAGATTCAGTTATACAATATAATGACTTGATAATTCTGTACAACGGGCAAGTGTAGTTACTGTCACCTTATACTGTTATTACAACATTACTACATTCCCTAAGCTGTACTTTTCCTCCCCATGACTTATTTATTTTATAACTGGAAATCTGTACCTCTGAATCCCCTACACCTACTTTGTCCAACCCCCCACACCCTTTCTCTCTGGGAGCAACAGTTTTTTCTCTGTACTTATGAGTCTGTTTCTGGTTTGAGTTTTTTTGTTTTTTGGTTCATTTGTTTTGTTTCTTAGATACCACATATAAATAAAACCATATGGTTTTGTCTTTGTCTTATTTTGCTTAACATAATACTCTCTAGGTCTGTCCATGATGACAAATGGTTAAGACCTTTTTTTTAAATATTTTTCAGTGTTCGAAGATTCATTGTTTATGCACCACACCCAGTGCTCCATGCAATATGGCTGAGTAAATTTCATTATGTATGTATACCATATACATTTATCCATTCATCTATGGATGGCCATGTAGGTTGCTTCCATATCTTGGCTGCTGTAAATAATGCTGCAAAAAGGTAAGGCTGTATATCTCTTTTTGAATTAATGTTTTCATTTTTTGGGTAAATACCCAGTCCTGGAAATTACTGGATCATATGGTAGTTCTATTTTTAATTTTTGAGGAACTTCCATAGTGGTTTCTGTAACAACTGCACAAATATACATTCCCATCAACAGTGCATAAGGGTTCCTTTTTCTCCATATCCTCCTCAACACTTGTCATTTCTTGTCTTTTTGATATTAGCCATTCTGACTGGTACCAGGTAATATATCATTGCAGTTTTTTTGGGTTTTGTGGGGCTTTTTGTTGTTGTTTGGTTTTTTTAAATCTTTTTTTTTTTTAAGAATTTATTTATTTGAGAGAGAGTAAGAGCTAGAGAGAGAACGCGCGCACACACAGAGCAGAGGGAGAGAGAGAAGCAGGCTCCACAGTGGGCAGGGAGCCCCATGTGGGACTCGATCCCACAACCCTGGGATCATGACCCGAGCTGAAGGCAGGTGCCCAAACAACTGAGCCACCCAGGCGTCCCTTGTTGTGTGTGTTTTGTTTTTTTTTTTGTTTTTTAAAGAATTTACTTATTTGGCAGAGAGAGAGCAAGAGCACAAGCAAGGGTAGTGGGAGAGGGAGAAGTAGGTTCACCACTGAGCAGAGAATCCTATGTGGGGCTCAAACCCAGGCTGACTGAGCCACCCAGGTACCCTTCACTGCAGTTTTGATTTGGATTTCCCTGATGATTAGTCATGCTGAACATTTTTCTTGTGGCTACTGGCCATTTGTAAGTCTTTGGAAAAATGTCTCTTCAGAACCTCTATTCATTTTAACTAGGTCATTTGGGTTTTTTGGTGTGGAGTTTAGAAGTTCTTTATATATTTTGGATTTTTTTTTTTAAAGATTTTATTTATTTGACAAAGAGCACAAGCAGGTAGAAAGGTAGGAAAAGAAAGAGGTGGAAGCAGGCTCCCTCCTGAGCAGGGAGCCCGATGCGAGCCTCGATTCCAGGACACTGAGATCATGACCTGAGCCGAAGGCAGAGGCTTTAACCCACTGAGCCACCCAGGCGCCCCTATATTTTGGATATTAACCCTTCATTGGATTTATCATCTGCAACTGTCTTCTCCCATTCATTTTCATTGAATTTTCACTTTATTACCTTTTCATTGTGTTGACGGTTTCCTTCACTGAGCAAACTTTTTTAGTTTAGTATAGTTCCAATAATTTATTTTCACCTTTGCTTCCTTTACCTGTGGAAGCATACCTAGAAAAAAGTTGGTAAGGCTGATGTTGCAAGGATTTACGGCCTATGTTTGCTTTTAGGAATTTTATGGTTTCAGGTCTTATATTTAGGTCTTTAATTCAGAGTGTATTTTTGGGCACACTTTAAGAAAGTGATCCAGATTTATTCTTTTGCACCTAGTTGTCCAGTTTTCTCAACACCACTTACTGAAGAGACTTTCTTTTCCCCCATTGTATATTCTTGCCTCCTTTGTCATAGAATAATAGACCATATATGTGTAGGTTTATGTCTGGGCCCTCTCTTCTGTTCCATTGATCCATCGGTCATTTTTGTACCAGTTCAATACTGCGTTAATTACTACAGCTTTGTGGTGCATCTTGAAGTCTGGAATCATGAAAACCCTATTTTTGTTCTTCTTTCTCAAGATTGCTTTGGTTATTCAGGGTCTTTTTGTGGTTCTGTACACATTTTAGGATTGTTTTAGCTCTGTGAAAATTGTTGTTAGTATTTGGTAGGGATTGCATTCAGTCTGTAGATTGCTTTGGGTAGTGTAGACATTTTAACTATTAATTCTTGCAAACCATGAGCTTGGTATATCTTTCCATTTGTTTGTGTCATCTTTGATTTTTTTCATCAGTGTCTTAACAGTTTTCAGAGTACAAGTCTTTTACCTTCATGGTTAAATTTATTCCTACATATTTTATTCTTTTTGGTGCAATTATAAGTAGGGTTGTTTTCTTAATTTCTTTCTGCTTTGTTATTTGTGTGTAGAAATCCAACAAATTTCTGTATGTTAATTTGGTATCCTACTACTTAATTGAAAATAGTTCTATAGATTCTTGGTGAAATCTGTAGGGTCTTTTTGTGTTTTTTTAAGATTTTATTTATTTATTTGACAGAGAGATCACAAGTAGGCAGAGAGGCAGGCAGAGAGAGTGGGGGAAGCAGGCTCCCCGCCGAGCAGAGAGCCCGATGCAGGGCTTGATCTCAGGACCCTGAGATCATGACCTGAGCCAAACGCAGAGGATTTAACCCACTAAGCCACTCAGGTGCCCCCTTTTTAAATTTTTTATTTAAGTAATCTCTACACTCAATGTGGGGCTAGAACTCATGATCAAGAGTCGCATGCTCTTCTGACTGAGCCAGCCAGGTATCCCATATCTGTAGGATTTTCTATGTATAGAATCATGTCATATGCAAACAGTGACAATTTTACTCTTTCTTTACAATTTGGATGCCTTTCTTTTTCTTGTCTGGTTGCTGCAGCTGGGATTTCTAGAACTATGTTGAATAAAAGTGGCAAGAATGAGCATCCTCACGTTGTTCTTAAAAGTTTCCAGTTTTTCACAATTGAGTATGATGTTAGCTATGAGTTTTTCATATCAAGGCTGTGGGCCTTTATTATGCATACTGAAGTAATTTCCCTCTAATGTCACTTTGTTAGAGTTTTGTTTTTTTTTTTTTAAAGATTTTATTTATTTATTTGACAGAGAGAGAGATCACAAGTAAGCAGAGAGGCAGGCAGAGAGAGAGGGGGAAGCAGGCTCCCTGCTGAGCAGAGAGCCCGATGCAGGGCTCGATCCCAGGACCCTGAGATCATGACCTGAGCCGAAGGCAGAGGCTTTAACCCACTGGGCCACCCAGGCGCCCCACTTTGTTAGAGTTTTTATCATGAACAGACATTGCCAAATGTTTTTTCTGCATCTATTGAGATGATCATATTGTTTTTATCCTTGATTTTGTTAATGTGATATGTCACCCTGATTGATTTGCAGATATTGAACTTTCCTTTCATCTCTGGAATAAAACCTACTTGGTTCTGGTGAATGATCCTTTAATGTATTCTTAGACTCAGTTTGCAAATCATTTGTTGAGGGGGATTTTTGCATCTATGTTTATCAGGGGTACTGGCCTATAGTTCTCTTTTTGTGGTGTCTTTGTCTTATTTTGATACCAAAGCAATGCTGACTTTGTAGAGCAAAACTGGAAGTTTTCCTTCCTCTTCTATTTTTTGAATTACTTTGAGAATAGGTATTAACTCCAACAAAGGTCTAGGACCAGGTGGCTTAGCATGTGAATTCAACCAAAAATAGAAGAGGAAGGAAAACTTCCTTTGTTGGAAATTTTTTTATTACTAGTTCAATTTTGTTACTAGTAATCAGTCTGCTCAGGTTTTTATTTCTTCTTGGTTCAGTTTTGGAAAATTTCTAGGAATTTATTCGTTTCTTCCAGGTTGTCCAATTTGTTGGCCTATAATTTTTATAGTGGCATCTTATAATCTTCTTTTTTATTAACATATAATGTGTTATTTGCCCCGGGGTACATGTCTGTGAATCGTCGGGCTTACACATTTCACAGCACTTAACAGCACATACCCTCCCCAATGTCCACAACCCAGCCACCCTATCCCTACCCCCCCTACCCCCGACCTCCCAGCCACCCTCAGTTCGTTTCGTGAGTCTAGGAGTCTCTTATGGTTTGTCTCCCTCCCCATCCCATCTTGTTTCATTTCTCTCCCCTACTCCCCCCCAACTCCCTCCTTGCCTCTCAAATTCTTCATATCAGAGAGATCATGTGATACTTGTCTTTCTCCGACTGACTTATTTCGCTTAGCATAATACCCTCCAGTTCCATCCACATCATTGCAAATGGCCAGATTTCATTTCTCTTGATGGCTGCATAGTATTCCATTGTATATATATCATGTGTCTGTTGGCCATTTGGAGGTCCTCTTTGCAGAAATGTCTGTTCGTATCTTCTGCCCATTTCTTGATTGGATTATTTGTTCTTTGGGTGTTGAGTTTGAGAAGTTCTTTATAGATTTTGGATTCCCAACACCATTTGTTGAAGAACCGTCTTTTTTCCACTGGATATTCTTTCCTGTCTTTTTGGGATGGAATGATCTGAATAGATCTGTGATGTCCATCTAGTCCAGTGTGTCATTTAGAAGCTTTATTTCCTTGTTGATCTTTTGCTTAGATGATCTGTCCATTTCGGTGAGGGGGGTATTAAAGTCCCCTACTATTATCATATTGTTGTTGATGTGTTTCTTTGACTTTGTTATTAATTGGTTTGTATAATTGGCTGCTCCCATGTTAGGGGCATAGATATTTACAATTGTTACATCTTCGGTATCTTATAATCTTTTGCATTTCTGTGGTGTCAGTTGTTAATGCTTTTACTTCTGATTTTATTTGAATCCTTTTTTAAGTATTTATTTTTTAGTAATCTCTACACCGAATTTGGAGCTCGATCTCATGACCCTGAGATCAAGAGCTGCATGCTCTTCTGACTGAGCCAGCCAGGTGCCCCTCTCTTTTTTCTTGATGAGTCTAGCTAAAGTTTCATCACTTTTTATTTGTATTCTTTTCAAAGAACCAGCTCTTGGTTTTATTGATCTTTTCTATTTCTTGTTTCAGTCTCTATTTCATTTGTTTCCACTCTGATCTTTATTATTTTCTTTCTTCTTCTAACTTTGGAGTCTGCTTATTCTTCTTTTTCTAGTTCCTTTAGGTGTAAGGTTAGATTGTTATATGAGAGTTTTTTTATTTTTATTTTTTTAAAGATTATTTATTTATTTGACAGAGAGATTACAAGTAGGCAGAGAGGCAGGCAGAGAGAGAAGGAAGCAAGCTTCCTGCTGAGCAGAGAGCCCAATGCAGGGCTCGATCCCAGGACCCTGAGATCATGATCTGAACCGAAGGCAGAGGCTTTAACCCATTGAGCCACCCAGGTGCCCCGAGAGTTTTCTTATTTGTAAAGCCTCCATGTGTTTGTGGTTTTCCATTTTTTTCCCCTTGTAAGTGATTTCTAGTTTCATGCCATTGTGGTTGGAAAAGATGCTTGATAGGATTTTAATTTTCTCAAATTTACTGAGACTTGATTTGTGACCTAACATGTCATTTATTCCAGAGAATGTTGCATGTGCACTTGAAATGAATGTGCATTCTAGTTTTGGATGGATTGTTCTATATATATATCTGGTAAGTCCATCTGCTCCAATATGTCATTCAAGGCCAATGTTTCCTTATTGATATTCTGTCTGGATGATCTACCCACAGATGTATGTGGGGTATCAATGTCCCTTACTATTACTATATTACTGTCAATTTCTCCCTTTATGTCTGTTAATATTTGTTAATAATTTATGTATTTAGGTGCTCTTACATTGTGTGCATAATATTTACTATCATTATATCCTCTTATTGGATTGATCCCTTTATCACTATATAATTCCTTTCTTTGTCTCTTGGTATGGTCTCCTTTAAAGTTGATTTTGTCTCATGGACATATTACTATCATAACTGTTTTGTTTCTTTTTTCTTCTATTTGCATGGAATATCTTTTTCCATCCCTTCACTTTGAATCTGTATATGTCTTTAGGTCTGCAGTGAGTTTTTTATAAGTAACATATAGATGAGTCTTGTTTTTTGCTTTATCCATTCAGTCACCCTATGTCTCTTGACTGAAGCATTTAGATGTTTATATTTAAAGTAATCATGATAGGTATGTGCTTATTGCCATTCTGCTAATTTTTCTCTGGTTGGGTTTGTAGTCCTTCCCTGGTCCTGTCTTTATCTCTTACTCTCTTCCTATATAATTGATGACTTCCTTTAGTGTTTTGCTCAGCTTTCTCTTTATTTTTGTCTATTATAGGTTTTTGGTTTGTGGTTACCATGCAATTCATATACAACTTACAATAACTAAGTTAACTAATTTTGAAAATATAATTGATTTTAGCACTTTTGTCTGCTAACTTTAACAGTGACTGCCCTACTACCCTTACTGTATCCTTTTGCTCATGAAACATCTTCCTTCCATAATTTTCTTACTTCCAAATACAGTCTTTACTTTTCTACTAAAGGAAGTCCCATTAACATTTCTTGTAAGGCTGGTGTCATGGTAAGGAATTCCTTTCACTTTTGCTTGTCTGGGACACTCTTTCTCCTTCAATTCTGAATACTAATATTGCTGGGTAGTGTATGCTTGGTTGTATACACTTTGAATAGATCACGTCGCTCCCTTCTGGCCTGCAAAGTTTCTGCTAAAAAATCAACTGATAGCCATATGGGATTCATTTGTACATAAGTCGTTGCTTTTCTCTTGCTGCTTTTTGTATTCTCTTCATCTCTAATTTTGATATCTTAATTATTAGGTGTTTTGGTGTGACCCTCCTTAGGTTTCCCTTGTTTGAGACTCTGTATTTTCTGGACCTGCGTGGATGTCTGTTTCCTTCCTCTGGTCAGGGGAGTTTTCAGCTATTATTTCTTCAAGTAACTTTTCTGTCCCTTTCTCTCTTTTCTCCTTCTGGGACCCCTATGATACAAATGTTAATACACTTGATGTCCCAGGGCCTCCTTAGCCTACCTTTCTTGATTGATTGATTGCTGTTGGACATGGGCACTTTCCATGACTCTGTCTTTCACATTGCTGATCCATTCTTCTGCATCCTCTAATCTGCTGTTGATTGCTTTTAGCGTATTTTTCACTTCAGTTATTGTAGTCTTCAGCTGAGTGAACTGTGATTCTTCAGTGAACTGTGATTGGTTCATTTTTCTATCTGTTTGTGAAAGTCATCACTGAGTTCATCCACTCTTCTCTGAGTTCTGGTGAGCATCTTTATGACCATTACTTTGAAGATCGCTTATCTGTTTCATTTAGTTCTTTCTCTGAAGTTTTATCTTGGTCTTTCATTTGGAGCATAATCCTGTCTCCTCATTTTGTTTGACTTCTGTGTTTGTTTCTATGAATTAGGTGGAACAGTTACTTCTAATCTTGAAGGAATGGCCTTATTTAGGAACATTCCCTGTGTAGACTGCATGTGCCTGGTGGCTTTGGTTGACGGGTCAGAGCTATAGTGGGTGCAGCCTGGTGGGCCCAGTGTACTCTGTGCCAGGGCCACCCGGCCTGGGGGACAGCTACAGCTGAAGAAGGTGTGGGCCAGGGAGCTTCCCAGGTGCTCCTTAAAGAGGTTGTCTTTGTTGAACAGGTAGATATAAAGTGAGTACAGGCTGGGAGGTGCTATGACATTCCACACAGGAGGTGCCCCTGTGGATCAGCTGGAGCTCAGGTGGGCATGGGCATGGAGGTCCCTGTGGCATTCTACAACTCACCCTGGCAAGCTGTCTGGAACTAATGTGGACATAGGCCTGGCACATCCCAGGGTGCTTTGTGCCTGTGCCACCCTGGTTAGATGGTTAGAGCTGAATCGGATGCCATCTGGGAGTGTTCAATGTATTCCACATTGCAGTTTCCTTGGTGGGACAAGTACCGATGGGGTCAGCTAGCAAGCCCAAACACTACTTCCATCTTCACTATCAAGGTGAAGGGGGAGGATCTACAATGGCACTGGCCAGCTGTTCTGACCCCAGAGAGCAGCATAGCAGCTCCCACACCATTTGGCTGATGCCCTAGGATTATTGTTCTTATATTCTAGTTGCCCTTTTAAACTATGGGTTGTTGTGTTTTTTTTCTGTGTCCCAGGGCAGATGAATCTGCTCTTGGTCCCTCAGTACTCTCCCTCCCCACCGCAGTTCACAGTTCCCATTGTTACTGTGTTTCTGTCTCTCCTGCCCGTCTCTAGGTGGTCTGTCTGTCCTTTGTCACCGAAGCTGGTCAGTCAGCCTTGGTTTTGCAGGAGGAAACTGCTAGATAGGTAGGTTCCAACCCAATGCGCCCATGGAGGAGGGGAGTTCTTCCCCACCTCACGTCACCATCTTTGACCCTCCCCCCAACCTCAAAAATTGAAATTTAACAGCCTGTTGAGGCTAAGAAGCCAAGCTAAATACTCGCCATCAGACTCTGCCAGCAATACCTATCAATTTGGGTTATTTCCTCTCTTCTTGAGGTCCCCAAAACACCTTGGAGTTCTTGCTCCTTTGAGGAAGTGACTTCCTTTAATTACTTGGTAAGACTTCTGGGAACCTAGTAAGCATCAGGCTGATATTTCTGAGGGATTTTATCGGCTCCATAAATTCAACCTTAATTCCTAAAAGCTGCCTCGTCATGTCTGAGTCTAGGAAGATCTTTCTCAAATATGTCATTCTAGTCAAAGCCTTGGTAATCAGTGCTTCCAATTGTGTCCTGTTCCAGGGAGAACAGATTCTCATTGAACTTATGCAAATAACTGTGTTGCCATGAATATAAGAATAGTCACTCAGAGTTTCTGAATTCTGGAGGGATCATAGTAGGGAGCAAAAGATAAATGTTTCAACTATATTTACAAAGGTGTAATTTACCAAAATGTTAAAAGTCTTAGCTCAAGAGGAAAGGTTTTCTTATATCTGGAACACAAAAGATTAAAGAACCAGCAATATTGTGAACAAAAAGTAATAAAAATCATAATGTATCCTCTTCAGTTTTTCAGTCTTATGTAATTAATTTTTGTTAATCTTAATCTTTTGTTACAGTTGTGGGACACCATCAGTCTCTCCCTAGAATTCTGTGAATTGTTACCTGATTTAACAGTACGACCTTAAAGTTATAACAGACCTGTATTCTAGAATATTTGTTAGAGTCTATCTTGAATCTCCTTGAAGAGGAAGAACTTTTGCAAAAGCATCACAGTAAAACAGTAACTGTCTGTAAATGAGAACAGGACTTAAACATGGCACTGTTGAAACATCTAAGTTCATTACAATGCAACTGACAAGGAAATTTGGTTATTTCTGCAACACATAGCACTGCAGGATAATAACTGGAAATATAAGTGATAACATAGCAGAATAGATCACTTTTTAGGGGTTTTATACAATTTTTAGAACACTTACTTTAATAACCTATATTTCTACAAATATACTCTAAGGTTTAACATCACTTATTTGACAATGTTTCCCATGCAATTTAACATACCAAATAGGCCTATTTAATATTTCTCTTTTATGAGGAGAACAAATCCTTTGAATTATTCTAGGAACCCTCTTTGTGATCAAAAGACTTCATTTTAGGATTTGATTTTGGGGGCACCTGGGTGACATAGTCTGTTAAGTGTCTGACTCTTGGTTCTGGCTCGGGTTGTGATCTTGCAGTGGAGGGATCGAATCCTGCGTCAGGCTCCACAATCAGCACAGAGTCTGCTTGAAATTCTCTCTCCTTCTCCCTCTATCCCTCCACTTGTGCTCTCTCTCTCAAATAAACAGGGGCACCTGGATGGCTCAGTCAATTGGGCATCTGACTTAGGCTCAGGTCATGATCTCAGGGTCCTGGGCCCAGCAAGGGAGTCTACTTGTCCCTCCACCTCTCCTCCTGCTCATATTCTCTCTCTCTCTCAAATAAACAGACAGACAAATAAATAAATCCACTTATTCTGTTTTATGGAATTCCTGAGTTCTCTAAGTCTTCCTTTGTGATCCAGTAGTTGTCTTTCCCTCTCTTTTCAGCTTCCTTATTTTCCATCATTTTATCTTCTGTAGGACTGACTCACCCTTCTGCCTCATTCATCCTCATTTTCATAGCCTCTGTTTGGGACTGCATCTCGGTAATTGCATTTTAAATTTCATTCTGACTAGATTTTGGCTCTTTTATTTCTACAGTAAGGGATTCTTCAGTATTGTCTTTTATGTTTTTTTTTCAAGCCCAGATAATATCTTTATAATTGTTGTTTTAAATTCTAGTTCAGACATCTTACTTATATCCATATTGATTAAATCCCTGGCAATGAGTACCACATTCTGTTCTTTCTTTTGGAGTGAATTTCTCCATCTTATCATTTTATCCAGAAAAAAAAAAAAAAAAAAAACAGAAGAAGAGGAAACAACAATAACCACAATGACAACAGAGAAAAAACAAAACAAAAGAAAAATAAAACAAAACAGGAAAAAATAACAAACAAGAAACAAAACATAACAGAAAACTAGATCCTGAGTATGTTTTGGTCGGCTTGTTAAAAGAAATTAGATTCCAGAATAAGAAAGAAAAACATATATGTTTGTGTTTATTTGTGTGTATATACACATACACATACACACAGAAATAAAATGAAGTAAAAATACAATGAAAGGAAACAAAAATTAAAATACATGTTATATACACACACATATAAATTAAAAATAAAAAAGTTTAAAAAATAAGAAAATATTTGAAAAAATAATATTGAAAGACTAAAGACTTTAAAAAACAACAACAACAAATGCTGTAGAACTGTTTTCCTCAAGTGCTGAAGCTTTGTAGCCCTGTACGATCTGTAAACTTGGTGCAATCTAGTTGTTCCAGCCAGGAGGTGCCTGTTGCACTGATTTTCAAACGCCCTTGCCCCTGTGGAAATGCACTCCCTCGCCAGGAGGCCGGCCTCAGTGTAAGCAGCTCTAGATTCCACTAGGTGGTGCTGTTTTGTTCCCTTAAGGCTTTCAGCACCAATAGTGGGTGTGAATATGGCGGTGCTCCACTCTAGCCTTGGAGCTGAAAGTTCGGGCCCTCTACTCCTCAGTGAGCCCTTCCAGAAAAGCAAGCACTCCCGTCTCCCTTGTATCTGGCCAAACCATGTGTTCACCGGGCCTGTGACCGAGTGTTTTTATCTCAGGCAGGCAACTGAGTTTCAAAACTTCAAATTTTATGGACTCCTGTGGCCAGACCCACGCTGTTCCTCCCAGGAGGAGGGAGGAGGGTCTCGCTGTGCTTCTGCCTTCGCTGGGCCCCTGCCAGGAGAGCAACTGCATGACCCTAAAGTGGTTCGCAGTTTATGGTAATGCAGAGCAGAAAGCCCGCACCTAGATTCGCTGTTTTCAGCCGGCTTCCCGGCTCTGAAGCCTGGGAATACCGCCACACTCAGACACCCCCCCCCCCCATTCTTCTTGTGACTTTGGGGATCCTGAGACCACGCTGCCTGAGATTCTGCCCTGCTTTGCCACCTGAGCACCTTTAAGCTAGGCCTGCCCGCCCCTGTAGCAGACTTGTTCTGATTTGGGGTTTCACTGCTTCTACTACTTTGTGGTAGCCTCCCTAATAGGCCAGCTCCCTCCCCTTCGCTAGATGCTCAGATATATGACCCCAGACTCAATTCTCTGCACCTCCTACCTTCCAAAAAGTGGCTGCTTTTCTACTTATAGAATTGCAGCATTTCTCTTCTCAGATCTCTGATTGTTCAGAATGATTTGATAACTATCCATCAGTATTCAAGGGACCAGACAAACGTGGGGTCCCCTGTTCCTCTACCATCCTAACTTCACCCTCCAACCAAAGTGGCATTTAAAGACTTCACAGGCAAACACAGAAAGCTAGTTGTTATAAGTCTTAGCCCTTTAAATATTAAATAGATTCAATTTTTCCCTCTAGCTAATCAAATATCTGATAAAGACAAAACACAGAATCTTTGTTTTTCCAGGTAGATTACATTAAAGGTAAAGAAAAACATTCATTTCTTATAAAAAACCAGACCAATAATCCAAGAAAATTTCCTCTTTTAACAGAAAAATCAAATATTTTGCATTAGCTTACTTTTAAAGATTTTTTTTTTTTTTTTTTAATTTATTTGACAGAGAGAAACACAGTGAGAGAGGGAACACAAGCAGAGGGAATGGTAGCGGGAGAAGCAGGCTTCCTGCAGAGCAGAGAGCCCGATGCAGGGCTCGATCCCAGGCCCCTGGGATCTGACCTCGACCGAAGGCAGACGCTTAATGACTGAGCCACCCAGGCGCCCCTTAATTTTAAGGCTGATAAAGCTAAAATGTTAAGGTTGAAAACTTCATTTTAAGTAAACCAACGAAATTAAATTAGTTTTAATACTAAAATATTTTCATCAGGGAAATACAAATCAAAACCACAGTAAGATACCACCTCACACCTGTCAGAATGGCTAAAATGAACAACAAAAAGAACAACAAATGTTGGCGAGGATGCAGAGAAAGGGGAACCCTCTTGCCCTATTGGTAGGAATGCAAACTGGTATAGCCACTCCGGAGAACAGTATGGAGGTTCCTCAAAAAGTTGAAAATAGACATAGCGAATGCACTACTATGACCCAGCAATGGCACTACTAGGTATTTACCCAAAGGATACATAAATACAGACTCAAAGGGGCACACACACCCTGATATATATTTATAGCAGCATTATGAACAATATCCAAACTATGGAGAGAGCCCAAATGTCCATTGACTGATGAATGAATAAAGAAGATGTGTTATGTCATGGTTTTTATATATCTCATACATCATATACATATATCTCACAATGGAATTCTATTCAGCCATCAATAAGAATGAAATTTTGCCATTTGCAACAACATGGATGGAACTAGAATATATTATGCTAAGTGAAATAAGTCACTCAAAGAAAGACAAATACTGTATGATTTCACTCATATGTGGAATTTAAGAAACAAAACAGATGAACATTTGGGGGGGAGGGAAACAAATCTTAAGAGACTCTTAGAGAACAAACTCAAGGTTGATGGCAGGAGAGGGGTGGGGGATGGACTAGATGAGTGATGGGTATTAAGGAGGTAGTTGTTATGATAAGCACTGGGTGTTATACGCAACTGATGAATCACTGAATTCTACTCTTGAAACCAATATTGCACTCTATGTTAACTCACTAGAATTTAAATAAAATTTTGAAGAAAAAAAAAACTAAAATATTTTCCCAGATCATATGAACCCAAAATTCATGTGGCTTTAGTTTCTATTTTATTTTTGAGAATTTTTAGATTACTAAATTTATGTAGGTGCTTAATTTTCTCTAACCCAATTAAACAGAGCTCTTTTTCACATAAATTTTGGCAATACCATTTGCGGGTAGGAAAATCCCCTATCTGCAACGTAAAAACTTACATCTGCATACAGACAAACACAGAGATGCTAAAGCTTCTGTTTTAATACAATGTAAAATGCAAATGGTAAAAAAAAAAAATGCAAATGCTTTAAAAATATCAATTGGAATAAATTAAGTTTACTTGCTCAGATGACTTAAAGTCTTTTAATATTTGCGGAGAAGAATTTTAGACTTCTATCTGTCCCTGAAAATAACCTTAAGAAGGCTATGGATTAGAGGTTGGGCAGGAGAGCCTTTTTTGCAAATTATATTTTTAAAAAGGCCTTATTCCTTCTCTCAGACAATTGTGGGCTGTGTTTACACTTAAAAAATATGGTAAGATTTAGAACTTTAAGGCACGGAGAAAGAATGTAAGTTTTTGTTCTAAGTGTTTCAAGGTAACTGCTATTTAAAATTGTTCTTCCTTCTCTTAAGTATAGGACAATTTTGTTCCAATATCCTCATTTATTATAATGCCTACAAGCAGTGGGCTTAAGGATTTGTAAATACAGGCAGGCTTTGACTTGTTTCTGGGTTTACATTGCTGGTTTTTTAGGGGTTTGCAAGACAAAGACAGTTGTTTCTAATTCCCCCAAAGAACTGGATAGCATAGCGGCCTGAATATCAAGGGACTGACCTGTCTTTCTAAATTAACTGCTTCTTTATATCAGGGAGAATGCCAACCAAGATGGGAATCATAACGTTTATGCTTTTGTAAAGTCTGTATAAAGTGTTTTCACAAAAGCCATCTCTCTGAGTTCAAAATTCAACCTTGGCTTCCATCAGCACCTGGCTATTGGCCTTTAGCTGATCATTAGTAGGAAGACCTAGGAGGAATTCTGGTCACCTGTTTTCCTCTATGGGAGCTGGGGTTGTGAATTGTCACTAATCTTTCTCGTTTCTCTTTACATTTGATGGGATCTTCAGAAAGTGGAGGTAAAAAGGCCTTTATAATTTAAAAGATCTGCTGCTGTCCTAGGGACATGACCTTTTTTTGGAGCGGGCTAGGATGTATCTGAAGCTGGCAGAGCCGTGTTATAGAGCCCTGGAGCCCAGAAGGAATAGTTAGGGACAGCCTCTGCAAATTCATTTCCTAGCTTTTAGCATTTTGGGCCTAGAGATTAGGCCAGAATGTTCTCTGTAAATCTTGTTGAGGGGGGGTGGGGGGGAAAGCGAGTTAAAAGAGGCAGATGGGGGCCAGACTTTGCGAGAGAGAATTTACATTGGATATGGACAATAATTTTTGTCTTAATTCTAATTTCTGTTGCTTCATCTTGTCAAGGGAGTCCTTTAGGCTATCCGTTACATTAATAAGACCATTGAAAACTCTCTACAAAGAATTTGTTTTCTCTCGGGGCACCTGGGTGGCTCAGTGGGTTAAGGCCTCGGCCTTCGGCTCAGGTCATGATCTCAGGGTCCTGGGATCGAGCCCCACATCGGGCTCTCTGCTCAGCAGGGAGCCTGCTTCTCTCTCTCTCTCTCTGCCTGCCTCTCTGCCTACTTGTGATCTCCCTCTCTCTGTCAAATAAATAAATAAAATCTTTTAAAACAAATAAAAAAGAATTTGTTTTCTCTCAAATAGCCAATTTGAAGGATTCATCATCTGGCCATTGACGAGTTGGCTCCTATTAACCTCAATAATGAATGAAACTAATGACCTTTTTCATGAAAAGACTCAGAGGTAACTTCCGAGCTTAGACCATGGATACAAGGGGTGTCCCTGGAGAGGACATCCATGATATAGCCCCCATAATCCCAAAGTTTACTCCAAAAATAGTCTAAGAAAGCAAAGGTCTTTGTTACACAGGCAGTAAGGATAGTGTATTGAAAATGGTGTCTCCATTCTACCATGAAGGTGTGATACCTCTAGTCACAGGCCTGCTCATCTGTGACACTTGATGGGACAAAGAAAACTTATGTTTGGGAGCTTCAGTTAATAAGGAAATCTAAACTGAATTTGGGCTGGGGTAATAAATTAGCAAAAGCAATGAGGTTTGTTCATATAGCCTACTCAGCTCCAGTACTAACAAGCGACATAGTTTGAAATGACCAAGGCCCCTTATGGACTGGGACCTCCAGGACAAACTCCTCTGAGAGCTGGCATGGCCAAAGAGTGTTCCTTATGACTGCGTGTTTTGCCATCCTGGTCCATTTAGTCTATTTGATAAACCACCAAAGCACACCCTGGTAAGTACACTGTCCAGATGGCGGAGACCAGAGAGAATATTCTCACCGATCACAAAGCCACGGTCTTAGGACATAAAACAAGACAAAAGAACACCTCATCTGGTTTTCACATTGGGAACCAACTATAAACCTTGTGTAAACAGACTACAGTCAGAACTGTGAACTCGCCAATCTGTGAGGCTGGCCTGAACAGAAGGTTTATAGGTCATATGCATGACTTCTCCTACCCCCTTTCTATGACAAATACACAAAAGACAAAAGAGTGACGATCTCTGGGAGGAAATGGTGAGTCACACCAAAAGCCATCTACCATATTTACCAGAGTCATGAAGCCCAAGGTGCTCATTCCACAAATTTTTCTCCTGCTTGTCTAAATCTGAAAAGTGTATGAGAATGGTCTCTCATCACTCTTGCTTCCATTAGACCTGCAGACTGAGTTCTGGGAGGCTTCTTACCTTCTGCCAAATGCCTATCAGATGTCCCAGGTCTCTCAGTGTCCAGCCAGTTAAAGTTTATCCTGCTGATTATGCCACCAGGTGGGGAGAATATTTTCCATTTACTCTTCAAAGTTCTTCTAGCTAATCTAGGAATCAAAATGACATGAAACAAATTAACAAGGGGGGAAAAAACCCAAATTTTAAATACATGCACATGGAAGCCCAATATTAAAGGTGAGACCCAAAGAAATGGCCAAGTCAGGGAGCATTTATACTCTTTTTTTTTTTTTGAAAGATTTATTTATTTGTTTTAGAGAGGGAGAGAGAGAGAGCTCAAGCCAGAAGGGCAGAAGGAGAGGGAGAGAGAATCTGACGCAGACTCCACACTGAGTGTGGAATCCAACACAGGGCTTGATCTCACAACCCTGAGATCACAACCTGAGCCAAAACCAAGATCTGGATGTTTAACCAACTGCACCACCCAGATGCCCCTATACTCTTTAGACAAACAATAAGCCTGTGAGGAATTGATGAGACAAAGAAAACATGTGTGGGAACTTCAATTAATAAGAAAATCTAAAATGAATTTGGGCTGGGGTAACAAATTAGTAAAAGTAACAAGGTTTGTTCATACAGCCTCATCAGCTCTGCATGCCCTATCTGTAGAGGTAAGAATGTCTGTCTACCTCCTTGTACAGGGAGGGTACCCTTGACATGAGACTGATTTCCTGCTTTCTGGAGACAGGGTATTCTCACACTGGCCATTCCTTAAGTTTAATTCAAAGTAATCAATATGCTAATGTGGTTTCCTAGGTTAGCACAAAGATACCATATCAGCCCAGTGAGAGCCCATACCCTTCTAACAGAATACATCCAGGCCTTTCCTAAAAATACTACACACACACACAAACCAGTATTTCCCATATTGATGACATCCTTATGTATGGTGGTAATATGGAAGAACAGGCTAGGGTAAAAACAGGGTTCACTGAATACCTAAAACACAGAGGATGGACAATCAACTGAATTAAAGGCCACCACACTATAGTAAAAATTCTAGGCATAATTTTGTTCTTTGAAGGCAGAAAAATACCAGATTCAGTCATAAGCAAGAAAGATTGTATACCAACTCCTACTACAAAGAAGCAGCTCAGAAACTGATCGGACTGATAGAAAACAGCACAAACCACACATGGGGATAATATTAAAACATTTATGGGGGCGCCTGGGTGGCTCAGTCGTTAAGCGTCTGCCTTCAGCCCAGGTCAGATCCCAGCGTCCTGGGATCGAGCCCCGCATCGGGCTCCCTGCTCCGCGGGAAGCCTGCTTCTCCCGCTACCATTCCCTCTGCTTGTGTCCCCTCTCTCGCTGTGTTTCTCGCTGTCAAATAAATAAAATCTTAAAAAAAAAAAAAATATTAAAACATTTATGAAAAATGAGAAAGAGCAGGGAACTACATGGACAGAGACTCAAGAGGCAGCCTTTAACACCTCCAGATTTAAAGTGAGGGGGTGGAAAATAATTTACCATGCTAATGGACATCAAAAGAAAGCTGGGGTGGTAATCCTTATATAAGATAATTTAGATTTTAAGCCAAAGACTATAATAAGAGATGAGGAAGGACACTATATCATCCTTAAAGGGACTTCCAGCAAGAAGATCTAACAATTGTCAATATCTATGCCCCTAACATGGGAGCTGCCAATTATATAAACCAATTAATAACAAAGTCAAAGAAACACATCAACAATAATACAATAATAGTAGGGGATTTTAATACCCCCCTCACTGAAATGGACAGATCATCTAAGCAAAAGATAACAAGGAAATAAAGCTTCTAAATGACACA
>CM053615.1:3299528-3342598 GCA_028646535.1 Procyon lotor | reverse complement strand
AAAATCTATAAAGAACTTCTCAAACTCAACACCCAAGGAACAAATAATCCAATCAAGAAATGGGCAGAAGATATGAACAGACATTTCTGCAAAGAGGACATCCAAATGGCCAATAGACACATGAAAAAGTGCTCCACATCACTCAGTATCAGAAAAATACAAATCAAAACCACAGTGAGATACCACCTCACACCAGTCAGAACGGTTAAAATGAGCAAGTCAGGAAATGACAGATGTTGGCGAGGATGCGGAGAAAGGGGAACCCTCCTAAACTGTTGGTGGGAATGCAAGCTGGTACAGCCACTCTGGAAAACAGTATGGAGGCTCCTCAAAAAGTTGAAAATAGAGCTGCCCTACCACCCAGCAATCGCACTATTGGGTATTTACCCTAAGGATACAAACGCCGTGATCCGAAAGGGCACGTGCACCCAAATGTTTATAGCAGCAATGTCCACAATAGCCAAACTATGGAAAGACCCTAGATGTCCATCAACAGATGAATGGATAAAGAAGATGTGGTATGCGGCCATCAAAAGAAACAAAATCTGGCCATTTGCAATAATGTGGATGGAACTGGAGGGTATCATGCTAAGCGAAATAAGTCAGTCAGAGATAGACAATTATCACATGATCTCTCTGATATAAAGAATTTGAGAGGCAAGGTGGGGGTTTGTGGGGGGGGGGTGGGGGAGAGAAATGAAACAGGAAGGGATGGGGAGGGAGACAAACCATAAGAGACTCCTAGACTCATGAAACGAACTAAGGGTGGCTGGGAAGTGGAGGGGGGTAGGGATAGGGTGGCTGGGTTGTGGACATTGGGGAGGGTATGTGCTATGGTAAGTGCTGTGAAATGTGTAAGCCTGATGATTCACAGACATGTACCCTGGGGCAAATAATATGTTATATGTTAATAAAAAAATAAATTAATTAAAAAAAAAAAAGAGGCAGCCTTTACCTACTTGGAAAATGCTGTCAGAACTTCTAATACATTGGCACTAGCTAATGAAGACTCTGAGAGTATACTAGAGTGCTCACACTCACAAGGGCCTGGAAATGGGTCACTGGGGACTAAAACTCTGTAGGATCCCAAGTTTTACCCAACTAGGTTTTGGACTAGGAAGTTCCCATGTTTTGAGAACAGACACCAATTAATGGAAAGACACAATGGCACTCATGGAGGCCCTACAAAATGCAGCGCCACTAACAGAAAATACACAAATGATGCTTCAACTCTAAGAGCCTATTCTTGAGTGGATAAAGCAGACCCTTGATAAACAGAGGGGAAATACTCTTAACCATCAGTCTTACATGGAAATGGTACACATCTAACCAGGACGTAGAGATGGATGGTTGACCCTCTGCATTAAAGGGGAAATCTCAACATGGTGGGACCATGGATGGTGGAACCATCCAAGCCTGAGTACTTGGGCAATGGGAAGCACCATGGTCCATGGAACTCAACATTGCACGGCTTCCAGATGGACCAACCTCCATGACACGATCCAGAATAGTTGCCAGGTTATTGCCTTGAAAACTAATCCTAACGAGAATCAGCACAATATACTAAACAAAGAGCCATGAAATTGGAAACTGAAGAATCCATTAAGAAAAATCAGAATGAAGCTTAGCTTTTCTCAAACTCATGGGGAATAGCTGGTGTTGGTCAAGAACGTGGTGGGAAAATGACTGGAAAATAAGACAGAAGAACACACGAGGTAAGGACATATGGCAGAAAAGAGCACTGGCTAAGATCTGCATCTTCATCATACATGTCTGTCACATCAGAAGGGCAACTCTGAACTAACCAAACTTAATAACCAGGTAGACAAAACTCACTAGAAAAATGAATAAGGCAAAGATTCCTAAAGTTGGTCTTACACGATGATTTATGACTAAGGAGGAAAGCAATTCAAAACACAACCATATATAAATAAATACGAAGGACAATGGAACATGAAACCTAAACACATGGATATGTCAGTTGATAGGACCATTGCATGGGCACCTGCACGGCACCCAACAGGTTATGCTGGCAAACACAGCAGGAGAACATGGTTGGAGGCAAGGAACATCTATATCCTTACCAAACACCTCCGCTTTCAAATAAAGATATGTGTTAAAGGTTAAACTTAAAAAAATTAAAGGCTGGGGCGCCTGGGTGGCTCAGTCGTTAAGCGACTGCCTTCGGCTCGGGTCATGGTCCTGGAGTCCTGGGATCGAGCCCCGCATCGGGCTCCCTGCTCTGTGGGAAGCCTGCTTCTCCCACTACCATTCCCTCTGCTTGTGTTCCCTCTCTCACTGTGTTTCTCTCTGTCAAATAAATAAAATCTTTAAAAAAAAAAAATTAAAGGCTGAAAACCATTAACAAATACTCCAGATTAGGTCAAAGCTGACAGACTCTTCCAAATTATACAAATTGGTTATAACAAACCCTTGTCTATATCAGAGAATAAACTATATGCATGTACCACTGTAGACACATGGTCAGGAATAGGATTCCCCTCTCCTTGCAAAAAAAAAAGGTGATTTAAAAAACCAACATAAGAGCATTAGAAAGGTGGACTGCTTGCTATGGTATCTCAACCATCATTAGATCAGATCAGGGCACCCACTACACAGGAAAGAGAATACAAAAATGGGCTGAGGAACAAGGGATAATGTGGAACTCCCACTTATCCAACTGCCTCTGGTTGAATTGAAAGGTACAGTGACTTGCTCACGCAAAATTCTAATTTGCTTACTAACAATCTAGATAAGAAAGCTTGGACTAGAACAATCTGAGAGGCTGTAAAATCTGTAAACCATAGACATAGGAAGAATGGTTGAATAGGAAGTGATAGGAAGAATATTGAATGGTTGAATAAAGATAGGAAGAATATTGAATGAAGAATGGTTGAATAGGAAGTGAATAGGAAGAATATTCACTCTGTTGAATAAATAGTGTAGACACCCACAGAGATAATAATGAGCACTAACAACACCCCAGAATCTACATGAAAAGAAACATATTAATTAAAACCACAGTGATGTATACAGCACTGGGTAAACTACAGCACTTGACATTAATAAAACCAACCTGGTGACTAAAGGAAAAGGCATATTAAATGAAATTACAAAAAATAATATGATGGCCCTAGAAAAATTTCAGGTATGAAGAACACCATCTTTTATTGTATTAACCCTAGGTGCCTAATATTTAGCCTAGCACGATGTAAGGCATGTTGCTTGAGTCAGTACCAGCACTCATGGCCGTAGTAAGTATAGGTTTCTTGAGTGGCAAGAACAAGAGAGAATTAAAAACTTATAGGACACTACGTTTATGTGGCAGGCATGAAACCACTAGCTGACGACAATATCCACTGACTTGTCACTGTAGCCAATCTTCTAACAGCTCCAGAAATAGCAGTCATACCACTGTTCTGAATTGGAATACCACCTTTCTGGTCCAGGTACAACTCCATTGTCTGTGACATCCTCTACATCTGCTATGGATCACCATCCTAGTCACCTTATGGCAACTGTGGACTCACCAGCATCACCAACACCCCCAACATGCCCAAACCAGCCCTTCCACTCCAACCTGTGCTATCAGCACCGTCTGCTTACTCTGGGAAACCCTCAACCTCCTGAGAAACCAGATACGTAGGGAAGCTGATGAAGCAATGGAAACCTTCACTTCAATCACCACAAGGATCAACCAAGCTGAAGAACACCACCCCTAATTATACACTGAGTTGGAGGACAAGATTGGCCTGACTACTAACTGGATCTAGGTATTATAACTCAGAGTAAATACCAAGACTAGGAGGGACCAACTTCTATACTTTCCCCTTCTCTTACTGAACTGAATGCAACATTGGACACATGGTGGAGATTCTGTGAAAATAACCATGATTGAATTCCTGAATTACTTTGTGGGCTGCATTCAATTGTGGAGGAGCAGCTGTTGCATCTGTACCATTGCACCTTTAAATAGTAATAGGCCAAAAAATTGATGATTTATGACAATCCCAGTTTACAAAGTTAAATCCATAGCCACTGTCGGAGGAAGTTGTCTAGAGGGTGTGACCACTCTTGATCATCAGAACCAGACCTGGGTGATCAGAGGCTCTGCACACCTCCGCCCTTGGAATGTGGGTGTCGCTTGCCTTCCCTGCTCCCAAATGTCCCTCCTAGGCCTTGACCTTGAGACAGTGATGTGTTGGGACCATCTGGGTGGTATGTGTGGCTGAACCCAGTTAAGGCCTCTACATAAACCTTAAGATGTGGCTGTCCAGTTAGAGAAAAAGTCATCTTCCTGCCGCCCAAGACAAACCTGTACGTAAGTTCCCTTGCCTACTAAACCTGCCACCTTCATTCTGGAGTGGCTGCCTCTTTCTTCAAGTCTTTCCCTGTCCTCTGAGTACAGGGGCCAGTTTCAGATCATACATGGGAAGTTACTGAGGAGCCTGCAGCCCAAGATTGGTGAGCCAGGAACAGGACAGAAGACATGGGCCTTGGGAAAGAGGCATCTGCAGGGGGAAGTCGCGAGTTGGCCAGGGACCTCTGTGTGGGAGTGGAGGCCCATGTGTTACACAGTTGTGGACCACTGGATGAGTGTAGGGATGACCTGAAAATACCAGCCATTCTCATGCACTTGTTGGAGGAACTGTGCCAAGTGCACTACAGCAGAGAGGGGAATCACACAGCTGTGCAGTGGGCTCCCTCTCCGTGGGCAGTTTGGCTGCTTACTGATGATGCCTGTTAGAGGCTGAAGCTCAAGTTAGAAATTTGGAAGGAGACTGGAGGTTCGGGAAGGATGTGAGGCCCTTGTCCTGGGCCTACAGACCAAGTGGAGAGAGAGCAGGATGATAAATTGGGTCTTTGCATGTGGTTCTGCAAAGCTAGAAGGACAAGATCTGTTGACAATTAAGGCCTGATCCCATGGGATCGAGCCCAGTTGGGACACTAAGAGGGGGGATCTCTAAAAAAGTGAGGTGATTGAAGGGCCAGGTATGGTGACTGACAGTGAATTAGACAAAATTGGCCCCAAAATTTGCCCTGATACAAAGGAAACAAAATCATACCAAAGCAACCTAGCCAGCAGGCATCCCCTAGTTCAGGAATATGAACTGAGAGAACATACTACCCCTGAGATTATTAGTAAAGCTGCCAAGTTCCAACAAAAGGCCAGGAACATCCAGGCATGGTTAGTGTGGCTGTAGGATACAGGGTTCAGTGGCCTTCTTCTGACTGGGCAGGACACACAGAAAATGAACAACATCACCACACACTCTGCCCTCTGGCAGCACCTGCACTGTGCTGGGGTGGGGGAAAATTACTCACTCACTTATAGATTGGATCATTCTATCCTGCAGGAGGACCTCCCTGGACATGTGGGATGCTGAAAATCTATAGAGGAAGTACAGCAAATTCTCAGGGACTTGAGGATGAGACAAGCATCCTACATCCCTATCTTTGAAGGCCCTGATTAAGCCACATTTACTGCAGGAATGAAGGTCAAGATTCTTCATCCTGCCCATAGCACCTGCTGTGGAATATGGTATCCATGCGGAGCTTAGTTGTGAGACAAGACATTTATAACAGGCAACCCATTGCTCATCTGGGACAAATGGACCAATCCCAGGAATGGGTACAGGTTGTGGGAAGGTCTCAGGACACAGAGGAAGCTTGGAAACTCAAGAGCTCTCCCAGTTTGCTATAAAGCCTTCAGTAATAGTAACCCAAAAGTAAATGTGGTTTGACCTCATTGCTGCAGGATGTTTCCTTCTCTGGAACAACCCAACACTGTGCTGGTCAGCCTGTGGAAAGCCTTAAAAACTGAACAGTTCATATTTGCCCCTACCATCCCTGATGCCTCATCTCTTCCACAAAAGGCCTCAGGGATACAGTTCTATGCAGAGTGGGTGCCTCTCTATTCCCCAGGTCAAGGATGTAGGGCAAGACTGCCTCCAGGAGAAGACCACTGGAGACCATCAGAGGTGTCATGATGAGCTCATTATTCACTGGTCCTCCAGAAATAAACAAAGGGTGACAACTCTGGAAGATACTAGAGCTGAGTGTACTCTAATATATGGTAGTCCCAGAGGTTTCCTGGCCCCCTCAGTACCATTGATATGGTTAGGGAGGTCAGACGGTTATGGTGAGGATGGTCCTCTGACACTGCAAATATGGCATCCCCCCACCTCCACCTAGACTATATGGCTTCTATCTCTCCAAGGCCAGAGAACATATTGGGCATTGATATCCTTCAAGGGTCAAATTCTATAAACCTCTATCAGTGAGTTCTGCCTCTCGGTTAAAGTAATCAAACCAGTACTAAGGGAAATAGGAACTGGGAACTGGTAAACCTGCCATTCCTGCAAAGAGTAGTGACCATTAAATATATAAATAGTCTGGGGGCAGAAGAGATGAGAGAAACCATTCAAGAGCTGTACCAAATGGCTATTGTACACCCTGCCCATAATAGTCTCAATAGCCTAGTACGGTCTATGGTCATAAAAAACCCAAATGGTTCATGGCAGATGATGGTGAGCCACTGAGAACTGAATAAGGCAGTGCCCCCCGCATATGTTGGGCTTTGCCCAACAATCTCATCATCTTAGACACCTTGGTCATGTTTCTAGGGGAGTACCATGCTGTGCTGAACTTAGCAAATGCCTTTTCCAGTATACCACTGAGGATCGATGAGGATCAATTTGCCTTCACGTGGGAGGGGTAACCTAGACCTTTCAAGTGCTTCCCCAAGATTAGCTGCAGAGCCCCATGTCATGGGGATGGCATCCCACATCAGTGAAGTGGGCTTACTACATTGATAATAGTGTTAACAACATGTGAAGATTTGCCTCTACTGCAGGACACCCTTCAAGCTTTGTTAGAGCATCTGTGAGGGTGAGGATGGGCAGTGAACCATATAAAATTCAAGGTCAATGTGGGCTGCAGTAATGTTTTTGAGAGTTGTCTGGTGAGATAAGACGGCATTGTCCCAGAAACTGTGATTGATAAGGTACAAACCTACCCAACTCCTACAAATGTGAACAAGGTGAAAGACTTCATAGGGATTTAAGGGCTTTGGAGGACTTTTATTCCCCACCTGGCAGAGTGCCTCTGTCCCTTAACCCACCTGGAAAAGAAAGGGCATGAGTGGGACAGGGGATCAGAACGGTGAACCACTCTTGAGAAGTAAAACTACTAGTGAAGCAGGTTATAGCTTTGGGCATCTCTCAAGCGGGGCTATAATTTTAAATAGATGTGTCTGTGACTTCAAGTGATATGGGCTGGCCATGCGGCAGAAATCAGGGAATGAGTATCCCTAGGATTTGGGTCTCAGCTCTGGAAAGGGGCAGAAAGCTGGTATCTCCCCCTTCCCGCCCCCACAGAGCAAATACTCCTAGCAGTGTACATAGCACTCATCCAGGTAGAGCCTCTTACTAAAGAATAGTCTATAGTGATAAGAACTTCCCTGCCTGTCAACGAATGGGGTGAGAATATGTCCCACTGACATATCCCTGCTATGACTCAAATCCCCACTGTGACTAAAGGGCATGACCATTTGCAGTGGAGGAACCCCCTGTCGGCTAGCCCACTGTCTCTAGAAATGCAGGTACTACTAGGCCCTGTTGGATATGTAGGTCCTGCAGGTGTCCCTGCATCTGTTTCTGTCATTCCTGCAGCCTGCAGAGTAGAAGCAGGGAAATTCTGACTGGTGACTGGTGTACAGATGGATCTAGTCTTTACAGTCTACCCCACTGAGATACAGTCACTATTCAGCCCAACACTGACACCATCTGGAGGCAAACAGGAACAGAGCACAGAAGCCAGTTCATCCAGGGCTGCACTCAGCGCTGTTTGGCTGGGGATCACTCATGAGCACATTAACTCTTTGCACAGACAGCTGAGCTATTCTAAACGGATGAACCCTAATGGCTTGGTCAACGGGAAGCCGAGGGTTGGATGATGATGAATGAGCCCTTGTGGGGTCAGGATATGTGGAGAGACATGTAGGTCCACTGCAAGAATATGAGGTAGTCCTCATTTTTTTTCATATCTCAGTTCCTATGGCATCGACAGCTCCCAGCATCAGAAAGTAGATGCCCTCACTCAAGTATGAGCCTTTGCAACTGACTCTCAGCAGATAATAGCAGACTGGGTGCATGGACAGTGACCCCCACAGTGCTCAGGTGAGATGGCATATTGCCAAGGGTGCCAGATTGCCCTTAAAGTATAGCAACTTGGCTAACACAATAGTGCCCTGTCCTGTTTGTTTTAAACAACACCCCCAAGGCAACTGCCAAAGGAGTCTGGGACCACCCACTGGTGTTCCTAACTGGGGAGGGATGGGGGAATTAATTATATTGGCTCCCTCCCTCTGAGTGAGGGTTATAAATACACCTTACTTTGTGTGGACACCTCATCTGGCTTGATCCAAGCTTTCCTCTGTCACCTTGCAAACTGGGCTGCCACCATTAGAGGTTAGAGAACCCGAGTACCATGTATGGACACCCTCTCTGTACAGACAGGGATTGGAGGGGTCACATTTCTAAGGTCGTAATGTGCAAGATCGGGCAAAAGGCCATGACAGTGAATGGAGGCTCCATCGGCCCTATAACCTTCAAGCAGCAGGGCTGATAGAAAGGAAAAATGCAATATTAAAGCAGCAGATTATGGGGCACCTAGGTGGCTCAGTGGGTTAAAGCCTCTGCCTTTGGCTCAGGTCATGATCTCAGAGTCCTGGGATCGAGCCCCACATTGGGCTCTCTGCTCAGCAGGGAGCCTGCTTCCCCCTCTCTCTCTGCCTGCCTCTCTGCCTGCTTGTGATCTCTCTCTCTGTCAAATAAATAAATAAAATCTTAAAAAAAAAAAAAGCACAAATAATACATTATATGTTAATAAAAATAAAAAAAAAAAAAGCAGATTAAATCACTAACTAGTAAAACCACCTTGGCCAAGTGGACTAAAGTACTGGCCAGGCTTTAATTCATTTGAATGATCCACTAGTAGGGCCTGTTGCCCCATATATCAGTCTGGGGACCCTGCTGAGGCACCCAACACTATAGAGGTATGGACATCATAGGACACAGTCATTACCCCGACTCTCGTGGGTGATCAATGTGCTATCCTGTTGAGACCAGCAACCCCATCACACCTGGGAAAGGAATTATGCACCGGAGTTTGCAATGGGAAGTCATACCAGATTGGGTGAGTTATTTCACACTCCTGGGTGGCAGGAAACGATTCAACCTCAACTGGGATCCTGCAGGATCCTGCTGCACTGAGACTTATTGAAATGCATTATACGTGGAATGGCACACGCTCCATAGAAAGGAATGAGAAGACGAGTGTCCTGGTCTGGCGTATCCCACCCCTAGGCCATCTCCTCACGGTGCTGCCTACCCCAGCCAACATGGCTTGAATGCACAACCTGGTCAAATTTCTAAGGTTAGGGCCACATTAATATCTAATGATCAAGCCACAAGTGTCATTCTTGTAGAAGGGGAAGACCTCCCCATTCAAGTTCCTACTAAATATCTGTCTTTTGATCTTAGGTTCTGCTGCTCCTTTGGTGTCGAGTCACAAGATGAGCACCTGAAGGAAATACCTTTCTAGAATCGAACTATTCATATGCCCAACAAAGAAATCAAGCCAACTCTTGGGTGTGTGGGCAACTACCCCTCTCTAGCTTGTCAGGATTACCATGGTGGGTACTGTCCCTCCGGAGGAGGGACTGGATGGCCCTAGGGCATTACACTGAGCAAGAACAAGCTAAAACTACCAACCACCCGTGGTTCATCTGATATCACCAATACTGATCCAGAAACCTGGCTTGTGCACATATTTTGTCAAACACATGCTAGAGGCAACCCATGAAAATGCTGGCTGGAAAGGTCCTAGAAAGACCACCATCAGAGCCACAAGTGGCTATGCTTAGATTTGGGATGGGTTTATATGATTTACCCAGGGCTAAGGAGATTTGAGTATATGGGCTTCCCTATGTTGGAAACAGGAAAAAAAAAAATCACTCTAATCAGAAGCATCACAATTTTAGCAGAAACGTGGGATGGATACCACTGGAACTGTGCAGCTGTTCTCTCATGTGAAGGGAGAGTGACTAATTGGGTACTGGTCACACCATCCAGGTATTTATTGGGTAGCCCCAAATGGGGCCCAGTGGTTTTGTGGCACAAAACTTTGCCCATGGTTTCTTTCTGGGTAGTCCAGCTACTGTATCCTGGGTTTTCCCTGGACACAGGGAGAACCTGTCCCATGGTAACAACAGTTGACAACCTCCCTCTCCTGAGGTAAGATGGTCACAGTCCATCTTTGACTGATACCATCATCTGGCTGCCATCTTTGTTTGCTCCAGTGGCTTTGCAGACATCACAGCACATATGGCACATACAGACCTCAATTAATTCATTCAGTAAGCCTCAAAGGATCGCTCCAAAAGCCCGTCCTTACTGAACACTGAAACATCTCTAACGAGAAGAGCTGTCCTCCAAGACACAATAGCCTTGGACATGATTCCTGCTTCACAAGAAGTACTGTGTGCTCACACCTGATGAATTTGCTAATGTATCAGGTTTAAGTCCTACGAGGATGCAAGTAAATGCCCTAAGTGATCTCACCACCAGCCTTGGATTTAATAAATCAGTGGTTGGGATCTTGGGACTCCTGGTAGAAAAAGCTGTCACCGATTCTGGGAATGCTGGTCTTAATCCGTGTTTCCTCTTGCATTGTTACCCTGGCATCTGCCTCCAGCACAGCCAGACAGACACCACAGGCCCCACCTACGGGCCAGTGAAGCCTGTTTGCTGACCACGTGGGGCACGCTGCAGAAGACGGGGCAGGCAAGCATGTGAGGTTGTAAGAGCTGGTCATGAAAGGTGGAGTGTTCAGGGAGGTGACTGAGAGGAGACAGGCACCACTAGCTGTGACGTGGACCCAGGCAACTGGAGGCTTATCACCACGCACTCCTTGCCTTGAAATGTGGGGTTTGCTTGCCTTCCCTGCTCCCAGAGGCTGCTCCAAGGACATGCTCCTTGAGACAGTGAAGGGGTGTTGAGGCCATCTGGATGGTCTACATGACTAAACCCATTAAGACCTCTATATAAACCTTTAAGATGTAGCAGGGGGTATGGGGACCTACTACTTTTGCTGTAAGTGCCCTTTCTTAGTAAGCCTATCTCTTTCTTTGGTCTTTTCCTGCCCTCTCAACAGGGGCCGCCTTCACATTATACCTGGGAAGCTCCCAAGGAGTCCTGAATGAGATCATCACAATAGACCCATGGATACTGTGTCCAGACTTTAACAGAACAGGGACACCTAGTAATGAGTACAGAGGACAAACGGGAAACTTAGCACCTAACATCGTTATCCTTGGTGGTATATATCAGGCTTCAATCTCACACCACCGATTTCTGCCCTAAAAATATGGGATTTTGTTAATAAATGCTTTAAAAATCATATTGGGAGCTATGATAGTGGCCTGGGGCTTGAAATTTAATATGCAGGATTTTCTGGACAGAGATCCCCCACATGTGCTCAGTTTTATCCAACTTCATTTATGTCCAGTTTGCAACCTGTGCCCAAAACAGAGTGACTAAAAGGAGGGAAACCCTTACAGTTCCTTGTTGGACCGGTAGGAGGCCTAAGGGAAGGAAAAACAGCAGCCACTTTTCTTCAATTCCAAATGGATCAAATCACATTAAGCTTCAAATATTTTGAAACCAGACCATCTCAATTTAACACACACGCCACGGCAGCTTTGTTATCACTGGGTATTCAGATGCATAACATTAGCAGCATGTTACAAACCATAAGGGAATTTCACAGGGAGGTTAACAGAGCAATGGGAACTCTGCATTAAACAGTTGGAGGAATCGCTACGAATAACAGAATACCAAAAAACTGCCATGAGTGATGTTTCTCTAACTGCAGACTGACAATTGTTGCAGTTAAGATTGGTTGAAACAAGGAATACATAGAATTACGGAGCATTTATGATCTCGGAGCAATCCTGGTCACCTGGGATTCCACATAACCCAGCCAGAAGTGAAGTGGACACCACACATCCTGAGGGTCGTGATTCTCCATAGGACTGTAGGAGGTTTAGGTTTTGTAGGTAGTCTGTTCCATATGTATTGGAGATTATAACCAGAAGGGACAATCCTAGTGCTAGTCATTTGAAATCACAGAGTGGATCGTTGTGTGTTGATTTTATAGGATTTCAAATCCACTTGTTTCTGGTGAATTTTGCCTTCCTCCAAATTGTTTTTAGTAGTAAAGGTGTTTTGATCTAAGCATGCAGAAATTTGTGAGGGGATGGCATCATCCCACCTGCTCTTAGTAGGAACTCAGTAGCTCAGCTGCTGTGGGGGGCCCGGGAGGGGTCAGGGAGAAGCGTGTCAATGAAGACACAGGAGAAGCAACTACGGTAAGAAGACACTTAGACTATAGACCCCAACAGCTTGTGAGGACTATCTGGGAGTATTCAGTCTAGCAAAGCTACAATCTGCAGACCTAAAATCTCTGTCCAAAGACCTAGGAACAATGAGCTCCTGCTGAGAGAAAAGAGGCCGTTTCCTGGGCAGTGGGGAAAGCCATGCAAAGGCCCCTCAGGGATATATCTGGCCCATCGACACCAGCACCCTCCTTCCCCATGAGCGTGCTCTAGCTTTTAATCTGGCTCTGGCAGGTGCAGGCCAGCTCTCGGTGGGCAAACGTGCCTCTCCAAGTGCCGATTCCTGTAAACGTATACCAACTACATTTGAACTTTATTGCTTTCGTCTCCCTTTGCCTAGAACAACAGTGTGTTTAACCTAGCCTTAGTTTGGAATATATTAATTCTTCAACGGTAAATTAAAAAGCATTACCCTATATGCTACTGGCTGGAGATATCTGCACAGTGAACTGGTATTAAAGACATTGTTCACAAAGACAAAATCAGTCTGAGCCTTATTTGCTCCCCCAAACTAAGCCAACTTCAGGGGGAATATATGCATTTGTGAGGTTAGGACTTGGATTCAGGCAGATGCAGGTACCCCGCCCCCACCAAAAAAAAGTTTGCAGCTGACCTCACCTGACCTTGCCTGTTCCAAGTCCCTGGCTCCCCTGACCCCGGAGGCTCTCACAGGCACTGTATACACCTGTCAACTCCCCAACTCCTTGCATTGTCTCAAGCATGGAAGGCGCCCACCCTAAGAGGCCTTTTGAGGCAGCCACTGAAATGTTCGAGAGACATGAGTACGTACCATTTTCTGAAGTTCAGGGCTTCCGCAGCAATCAAGACTCCCAGGTGTCTCTTATCCAGGATACCACGGTCAGCATGCTGGAATCAGCCGTTGCAAGGCTTCCAGATTCCTCAACTCTGCTTTTAGGGGGAAATGTGCATTTGTGTGGATTAGCACTTGGAAAGAGATGCTGTGTACCCTGCTAGCCCGCTCCTTCAAACTGGCCTCTCCAGACATCTGCCCCGAACCAGACAGACGCTGGCTACGCGCACCCGCGCGGCCGGAGCATGCGCACAAAGTACCCGTCGGCCCGCAGACGGCGGCCTGGCGCCAGCCAAGCCTGTAGAGGTTGGGTTGGTCCTGAACCACGTTCGTAACTTCCAGGCTGGAAGGAGCCCACCATCCATAAATCTTTCTGAGACACACCTTTCAACTGGCGAGGCTCAGTCCCCATTTGGAATAGCTGCCTGACGGGACCCAGACTTACTGATGATCAAGGCTCCCAGGTGTCTCTTAGGGAAGGAGATTCCCGCAGCCCAGCAAGCTGCGTCTTAACAGTCCAGACTCCTCCATCTGTGCCCGCAGAGAAGATATGCACCACTGTGCAGGACAGGGCTTGCAATAGGCAGGTGCACTGTAACCCAAATAGCCTGCTCTGGAGACCCAGCTTCTCAAGCCGCTTGCCCTGTTCCAAATGGCCGGCTGCGTGAACCTCCTAGCTCGCCCATGCGCAGTACGTGCCCCATCAGGCCGTCCGTAGCACCTGGGGCCCTCCTTGCCGGTGGGGGGCGAGCTGGTCCTGAACCATCAGGCCACTGGGATCAAGACCCCACAAATATTTATAAATCCACCCTCCCTTTTTTAAGGTTTTCCTCCACTAACTTTAGGATGGGGCTATATCCTAGGAGGCCTACAATTTAATTATTAAAACCCCGCAAATATTCCTGAGAAGCAATAAACTGGTAACAGTCAGCCCGGCCCTTTGGACTGGCTGCCTGATTAAGTCCTCACCTTCTCCAGAACTCAAGGCACCCAGGTGTCTCTTATAGGACGATGACCCAGCCCAGACCCACCCTGAAAAGGCGGTTCAGTTTCTTCCAGCTCAGGCTTCAAGAAAAATAGGCCTGTTTGTGTAGGTTCAGGCTTGGAAGTGTACCCTCAACAACCAGTCCCTGAGATGCTCCCACACCCAACATTTGCCCGGGCCCAGGTCCCTGGCTCCCCCGACTTGGGCAGCTTGAGAATGTGCATTTGCACGCCCTGTCAGCCAGCTGAGGACCTCCAGGCCGGTGGCGATTCGGATTAGTCCCAAATCACCCCCAACAGCCTCCAGGGTGGAATAAGCCCTCCCTCCAAACACTTTTCTCAGGTGGCAGCTTGAAACAGTGACAGACGGGTCCTAGTGGGACTGGCTGCCTGCCTAATTGGGTCCCAAGCTTAGAAGTCAAGGCTCCCCCAGGTGTCTCTTAAGGAAGGATATCCCAGCAGCCACAATGACCCCCCCCCCCCCCCCCCCCCCCCGAGCAAAGTGGACCAGACTCCTACAGCTTTACCTTCCGGGTAGAAGGTAGGTAATGTAGGTTAGGGCTTGGAATGAGGTAGAAGCTTTGAACCCCGCTCCAGAGACTCAGGCCTCTCTACACACTTGCCTGGTTCACTGCCTCCCTGACCTGCAAGGCTTGTGTACACTCAGTAGGCTCCTGCTCAGCCTGTTTGGGGGAACCTGGGGCCCTCCTGGCCTGGGGAGCTCAGGCCAGTCCCAAACCACCAGGAGAGCCTCCTGGCCAGAGGGATCCCAACCCCGAGAGTCTATCAGAAGTGATAGCTTGAGTGTGGTCCCCACTTGGACTGCTTGCCTGATGGGGTCTCCAGCCGCTCCAGCAATCAGGGCCCCCACAGGTCTTCTGCAGGAAGGTTACCCCTGCCAGCCAGCTCCCACCAGGCTCTGCCAATGAAGCAGTTGCCAGGTACCCTAAAATAGTCCACTCCTGTGACTTGGCCTATACCTATAGCTTTCCTATCTCGGTGCCTGGCTCCCCTGGCTTTTCTGGCCACATGCTCATGCGGACCCCATGGGGTAGCCTTGGCAAGCCCAGTCTGTAGAGCTTGGGCCCATCCTCAACCACCTGCATAGCCTCCACCCACCGAAACTCTTGCTGAGATAACAGCTTTAAACTGGGGACAGTCACTCACTATTGAGACAGACTGCCCGGCAGCGGGGGGGAAGGGGGGATGCCGCCAAGCTTCTCCAGAGCTCAAGACCCCTGGGTGTAGCTTTTCACAAGCCACCCAACCCGTGGTCAGGCCGCAATTCAGGAGGACAATGCAAGATCTCTAGCTCTCCCTGAAGGGGAAAGAGGCCCAATTATGCAGGTTAAGGCTTAGAAAAGGCTGATGCCCAGTACCCCCATCAATTTCCTCCTGGTAACCAGTCTCGCTGGGCACGGCCTTGTTCTAGGTTCCGGATATTCTGGCCTGCTGTGAGCTGACCTGGGGTTGCTGGGGACACCCCAGGCCGCTGGACTTATGGTCTAATCTAACCACCTGCAGAGCCGCCAGGGTGGAGGGAACCCACACTCTGAGTAGCTTTCTGGGGCTTCATTTTACACACTGAAGACTGTCAGTCCTCTTTGGGAGACCAGCTGCCTCTCAGGGCTGAGGCTTCTCCAGCAATCATGGCTTCCCAGGTGTCTCTTCTTGGAGGGTACTCCCAACTATCCCACATGGCCTTTCCACTGCTCATGGCTCTCAGCTGTGAATGTTCCTCTTCAGCCACTGTCCTTAGTTACTCTGACTTGGGGTGCCTAACAGATGTACAGCGAGCACCCTGTCAGTTGGCCTTAGGCTGCTAGGTGCACTCCATCTGTGGAGCTCTAGCTTGACCATGAGCTCCCAAATGGGCTCAGGGTGCTGTATGGCCACATTGAATACTTTTCTGAGGCTACATTCCTGTTCATACTGACACATTTATGGTCCAGCTGTCAGTCATCCGGTTGAATTTTAAAGAGCAGCTGCTTGTAAAACGGTGGCCCCTCCCGACCCAGTTTAAAGGTCTTTCTGCCCAGTTCAAGCTACTTAGCTATGTGTTTCAAAAAGGGAAATGGAGCTTTTCTCAAAATGGAGTTTTTCATGTACAGTTTTATCCAAGTTCACACCAGGGATCTTGAACACAGCAAGGGTCTTCAGAAGCTGATCATGGCCCTCAGCGGACAAGTAGGGTGCCTAACAACGAGCCCTGGTTTGCAGATATGTACCTGTTCCCCCTGAAGGCAGAGCTGGCGGATACTGGAATACATAGCCAGAGCGGGGAAGGGCTTCTGGTTTGTGACCCCCCCCCCCCCCCCAGAATAGACACCAGGCACCCTGGTTGCTGGAGAAGCCAGAATCTGCTAGGATCTGCTAGGACTGACTAACTGCCTCAAGGTGATTTGGGAGCTATGGGGCTGGGCTCTGCACACCCAGCAGGGGTGAGTTAGATCACACGATGCAGGAGAAGTGGGCCCAAGGCCCTCCCACTTGCTCTGTGCTGCCCGGAAAGCCACCAAGCTTCAGGGGAAAACCACGGTCTCTAAGGCTGAAGTCACATTTCCCATTCTTGTTTGGCTTTACCTGTTTTGTACCCTGCAAATCCCCCCAAGCCAGGGGGTGTGGGCGTGTAGTGGGAAGGACACTGACCAGCTCTGTTCCCACTGTGCCACCCTCGAGCCTTCAGCGGAGGCTCCATGGGGCAGGGACCTGGGGTTTGCTCATGATACAGCCACAGCAGGACCTGGCACCGAGTAGGTACCCGTCCACTTTGTGAAGGATGCATTCTGCTGGGGGTCTGCGGTCATGGGGGACCAAGAATTCGACTGTGGACTCGTGTCTTCAGTCCTAGAACTAGAACCCCTAGAACCCCAGAATGGGGGGGTGTGAAAAGTTGTTCAAAGTGGCTGTTAAAAACCTTCATAATGGCAAGCTGTTTAGAAGTAGGTAAAAGTTCTAGAGACATCCAGAGGGCACCTCCTAGAGAGACACTGAGCTCCCCACCCCACCCAGGGCAGTGAGATGACCTCAGTCTGGGCATGCTTGTGCAGGGAAACCGGTGCCTGGGGAAGGCTGGGTAGGAGAAAGAAGGTGAGGGTAGGCAACATGGAGTAAAGAGGGGAGGGGACAGAGAGGGAGAGAGGAAGAGAGGGAGGGAGGGCTGCTTCAGCTCTACATGGCTACTAACCTCAAATGCTGAGACCCCCTAGAGCACTTAAGGTTGGTTGGGAGGGCAGTGCTCATGGCCTGACCAGTGAGTGTGTTGGTGGAACCTTGCAGCTTGGGTCCTAATCTGAATCCTAATGGAGAAAGGACTCCCTGTGTTAAGAGTCCGTGGTTCGACATTTTGGACTCCACAGCTTCCCCTTTCTGACCCAGGAGCAGGACAGTGAGTGGGAGGGTGAGGGGGCTCGTGCCCTGGAAGAGTCCCCTTCAGAGGCCTCCAGACTCCAACCCCGGAGACCCCCCCAAAGCCTGCAGCTGCCTGAGGCTTGTGATCCCACTGGAGAAGAGTGCCTATAGCTCCGTCAACCTCCTCCTGTGTCTACACAGGAGGGTCTTTGGGCTGGGTGTTTCAGGATTTGTCTTTTTCTGACCTCTGGCATCTTGGCAGCTCCAGGGCCATGAGCCATCCCTGTAGGGGCGTCCAGGGGTCACTGTGGTCCTTCCAATTGGAGCTGGGCTTGTAAAGAGCAAGGGCTCCCCAGATCTGTTTCCCTAACTGAGGTTGCACATGCTGATCCAAGACCCTTGGGTGAAGGTGACCCAAAATAGGGGTGTGTCTGTTGACGACCCCTGTCTATGTGGGACCCCTAGTCCCAGACGACTGTCTGTCATCACTCATCTCTGACCTGCAGAGTCCAGGGCGTGGCCTGTGGTGGGCTATATAGGCTTTTACACTTGGCCCAAATGTCTCTCAAGACTGAAGGTCAGCAAAAATAGTGTGGAAGAGAAGCAACCATCTCTCTTTGGGGATGACATGTTCTATATGCAGAAAAATCTCAAATAATCCACACACAAAAACTAACAGAGTCAATAAACTAATTCTGTAAAGTTGCAGGGTAGGAGACAGACAAAAACCAGCTGTTTCTATACACTAGTAATGAACAATCTGAAAAGGAAATGAAAACAGTTTTATTTATATTGGCATCTCTTCAAGTTAGATTGGGTCATTTATCTATTTTCCATTTGGCTACTTAACATCTTGAACTTCGGGACTATTGTTTTAATAAATGCTTTCATGTCCTTCTCTGGTGATGCTAACATCTGTGCCAGCTCCGAGGTCATTTTCAAATGATTGACTGGTCTCCTCATTAGAGGGCCATTTCCCTGCCTCTTTGCATACCTTGAAATCTTTGATGGAATGCCAAACATTCTGAATTTTACCTTGTTGGCTGTTGGATGTTTTCATGTTCCCATAAATTTTGAACTTTGTTCAGAGATGCATCTATTTGGAAATAATTTGCTCATTTCCAGTCCTGCTCTCAGGATTTTCGAAGTGGCCCAGAGCAGTGCTTAGTCCAGGGCTAATGAGTTCCCCGATCCTGAGGGAATATTCCATCCCCTCCCCCATAAATTATGAGAGTTTTCTTTTTCTTTCAGTCTATCTGTTGGGAATAAGCACCATTCCAGCCCCGTATGAGTACCAGGCACTGTTCCCTCTAATCCTTTCAAGTGACTTACCCCTGACCTTGGCCACATGCGGAGGCACTCATCAGTACTACGCTGCATGCTGGAGGAGCCCCCAGACAGGCGATCCTCATTGGCTTTCTGCAGCCTCTCCTACCTTGGCCTCCCTGGACTCAGCTCAGTGTCCTCATCTTAAGGTCCCCTGGGCTTCCCTTCAGTTTCCCCTCCCTGTGCCTTACTCAGAAACTCAGGCAGTCGGTGGGAGCAGGTACACAGCTTACCTGTTTGTTTCCCATCCTTTGGGCATCCCCATCCTCTTTGGCCTGATGTCCAGTATCTTGCAGTATTTCTTGCAGAAAATCTGCATTTCATGTATTTTGTCTGGTTTTGTTTGTGCTGTTTGCTTGCAGCAGGCAGGAGGGCAGACCCAGTTCCTGTTACTCTGTATTGGTGTGGCATCCCCTATTTTAAAATCAAGGTTGGAAAATGTCGATCAAGATTCTGAGTAGAATAGATTCTCTATTACAGAATGGAGACTACACCCACAGCTGGGGGAAACCCTGAAGGAAGAAAACCCCTGAGCTTATATTTAAAAAGCATGGGGCCAGCTCCAAGGGCAGTTCTTGCTTGACTGCATCTGGGATTGCAAGAAGCCGAATGACCCCAATGTCCAAGAGCTGCATCGGTGTTCCTATGAGGTCTGTGGTGGAAACAGGATCTTTGCCAGATGACATACCTCTGTAAAAGACCTTCCTCCTCCTCCTCCCCCTCCTTCTCCTCCTCCTCCTTTTCTAAAGATTTCATTTATTCATTTGAGAGAGAGAAAGAGAGCATGAGCAGGGGGAGTGGGAGAGGGAGAAGCTGGCTCCCCGCTGAGCAAGGAGTCCCATACGGAGCTCAACAGGACCCGATTGGAAGGCAGACCCTTAACTGACTGAGCCACCCAGGTGCCCGCCCCCCCCCACCTTTTTAAAATATTTTCTTTTTATTAAAAGATTTTATTTAAAACCTTTATTTAAAGAGTGTGGGAGTGAGCATGCAAGCAGGAGGAAGGGGCAGAGAGAGAAGGAGAGAGAATCCCAAGCCAACTCTACACTTGGTATGTGGAACCCCATGCTGGGCGGATCCCACCACCTGGAGAGCATGACCCAGCCGAAATCAAAAGCTGGGTTCCCAAGTCACTGAGCCACCCCAGTGCCCCTAAAAGACATTCTTTAAAGACTTGATCATTCTATTCTGTCAAAGGTCCTCCAAAGGAAGGATTAAGATGACTACAAAGTCACCTGATGGGAAGTCCCCACTTTCTCTGGGGTTTTGTAGGTTGTCCCTGGGGAACACTGGGGCTCAGACTGACTTCCATTCCCTGGGGAGTGAGCAAGAGACAGCAGCTTTGCCTAACCGATGGACTGCAACCCAAGCACTGGAAAGAGGACAGATTCCCATACCCCTCCCTGTGCTGCTCCAAAGGAAACCCTCAAAAGGGCTCCACTCACCAGGCCCTTCCCTAAGCATCCCAGAAGCACTGAGTAAGACCTCTGTGCAGGTGGTGCCTGGGTGGCTCAGTGGGTTAAGGCCTCTGACTTCAGCTCAGGTCATGATCTCAGGGTCCTGGGATCGAGCCCCACATTGGGCTCTCTGCTCAGCGGGGAGCCTGCTTCCCCCTCTCTCTTCCTGCCTCTCTGCCTACTTGAGATCCTCTCCTGTCAAATGAATAAATAAAATCTAAAAAAAAAAAAAAAAAACCCTCTGTGCAGGCCCAGCAGGCTGGTTACCCATTGCTAGGGAAGTGCACCACTTAGAGGAGCACCCACAGCCTCAAGTGGGGCAGTCAAGTTTCAGGTATCTGAAAGCACCCCACAGGGAGAGACAAGCCTCCAAAGAAAAGAATGAGCCCAACACTAAGAATTGTATCTTCATAAATGGGACACTTCCTCCCGCTCCCTACCCCTAGCTGCCTTTCCACCTCGATAATCCAGCTCTGGTCCTCCTCCTTAGTCTTCTCCTCCCCAGATTTTTCTTGTCACCACTTTTCCCTCTCCCCGCAACTCCTTCCCCAACCCCAGCCCCTGTGCACACACGTGCATGCGCACTTAGACACATGCACACACACTGGCCAACACAGAGAGGCTGCCAGGTCTGCGAGGACGACAAGGGAAGCCTTTCCACCAGCCAGGAAGCGTGGATCCATCTCCCTAGGTCAGAGCCTGGCTTGGTGGAGACAGAGGAAGATGGATTTCCCCGACGAGCTCAGCCTCCACAGACAACCCCCCAGACCCATGGAGCTGCCACCCAGGCCAGCCCTGCAGTTGCACGACCACAAGTCAGGAACCTCTGCACACTCAGGCTGATACATGCGCCTGGCAATATCCCAACTCATGGCACCTCTTAGTGCCTGCAAGTACCAGGTGAGCTCCCAGGGAAGGACCACGACGCCCCCTCGTGGCCTCCTGGGGGAGGCGCACAAGGATCCCTGTGTTCAGGCAAGGGCAGGTCCAAAGAAAACCACTCCTTTGGCCCCCTTAGATCCAGAGGCCATTTCAGAGCCAGAGGTGAGCGGAGTCCCAGGTACACAGACTCCGCCACTGCCTTCTCTCCCTTCACCACTGCACTCTTCGCCTTGGAAGAGATTTCTACAGTCTGCCTTTGCAGGGGGAAAAAAAGCCCCATATGGAAAACACAACTACTCTAAAGTCACTAATACTTGTGTAATTTTATAGTCATCAATGGGACACTTCTAGGATCCTAATTTGGCTTTGTCTTCATTTGCTGTTCTAGATTGTGCTCTGGGGTAGTGTCTTAATTTTATTAAACTGGCGAAATCAGAAAAGATGTGTTTTTAGTGTCAATATTTATTAGTTGGCCCCTGAGTCAATAGTGTGGTGGTAGGCAGAATAATGGCTCTCCCTTGCCGAGTAGGCCCCCATTCCAGTTCCTGAAACCTGTGCATATGTTACATCACATAGCAAAGAGGGCTCTGCAGCTGTGCGCTGCAGATGTGCTTAGTTAGGTTAAGGATCTTAGATGGGGAAGTTATCCTGGACTGTCCAGGTGGCCCCATGTCATTACATGAGGGCTTTAAGAGTGGAAGCGGCAGGAAAAGAGGAGGTTAGAATGATGCCTTGTGAGGAGGACTCTACCTGCTGTTGCTAATGCTGAAGATGGAGGAAGGGCCACAAGCCAAAGAATGGGTGGGGAGGAAGGGGCTTCTAAGTGCTGGAAAAGACAAAGAAACAGATTGTCCCCTAGAGTCTCCAGAAGGGAAAGTGACCCTGGAGACACCCTGATTTTCATCCAGTGAGATCCCTGTTGGAATATTTACCCACAGGACTGTGAGATAATAAATGTGTGTTCTTTTAGGCCACTAAGTTTATGGTACCTTGTTAGGACAGCAGTAGAAACCAGTACAAGTGTCATTGGCTCAAGTGGTGATAGGATCTGCTGGGCATAATGAACACTGTATACATTCTGCAGGTTTGTAGCAGGTAGAGAGCTAGAAGTGTTACATTAGGTACCTGCCTTTTTCTCCTTTCCACTCTTTCCTGTACAATTGCCCCCTGTTCCCTGCGCCCCCAGAGCAAATGGTTCTTCTGTTAATTACACAAATTGGAAGACAGTGGTTGTCACATAGGAATGTTTTCTTTTAAAGAATGGGCTCTGTTTCTGTCGCATAGTAGAAAAGACTATAACACACAGAACATTCAATATTGGAGCATGTTCCTCTCAAAGATATGTGGTTTTGGGGCTTTTTTTTTCCCCCCGCAATGTTTTATTAAGGCACAGAGATACTTTTTAACATTTCATAAAGAGTGGAAACCAAGAATGGTTTTAGGTCTTTTCCCCAAGAAGGATCTGTGGCTGGATTCTGAGATAGAATGGTAGGTATTTGTATTTGATAGTTATTTCCATTGTACCTGCTCATAAATGTACACATAGAATGAATTTATCAGGAGCAATATTTGAGTTCTTCATGGGTTACTGATTGTCTGATCAACACCTACTAGACCTGGAGCACAGGGATGAAGGTAAAATTGCTGGGATAGTTGAATAAGCCCAGGGCAAGAGGGCCTCCCCTTTTGCTACTTCAAGTAACACTTTATGGTTTTGCTGGATTTTCTCCATCCTGTGGATTCTGCCAGTGAGCTCCTCTGTATTGACAGCCAAACATGTTCACAGAACCACTGAAGCCACTGAGTGTGAAAGCGGATGTTGAGGCCACTCCATTCATCATGAAAGTGGGGCAGGAGGCCGCTGGTGGATCTTTTTGGTGGTGGTGGTGATGACAGTGGTTGTTTGCTCTTAGCCTTGTTTTAATTTTTCAACTGTTTCTGGGAAATAACTGTGGATTGATAGTTTTATTTTAGTGCTGGAAGGCAAAAGGACCACACTAAGGAATATCTAAAGATCTTTGTCAACATTCATGGAATGACATATTCTTTTCTCTTTTTTTCCTTTTTTTTTCTTTTTTTTAAAATTAATTTATTTATTTATTTGTCAGAGAGAGAGCGAGCACACAAGCAGGCAGAGGGAGAAGCAGACTCCCTGCCAAGTAAGGAGCCAGATATGGGACTTGATCCCAGGACCCTGGGATCATGACCCGAGCCGAAGGTAGCCGCTCAACCAACTGAGCCACCCAGGAGTCCCATTTTTTTTTCTTTTTTTTATTGGATTTCAATTTTATTTTATTTTTCAGTGTTCCAAGATTTATTGTTCATGCACCATACCCAGTGCTCCATGCAATACGTGCCCTCCTCAATACCCACCACCAGGTTCACCCAACCCCCCACCCTCTCCCCTCCATAACCCTCAAGTTGTTTATCAGAGTCCACAGTCTCTCATGCTTCATCTCGCCCTCCAATTTCTCCCAGTTCACCCTTCCTTTCCTTCTCCCAATGTCCTCCATATTTTTCCATATACTCCACATGTAAGTGAAACCATATAATTGACTCTCTCTGCTTGACCTTATTTCATTCGGCATAATCTCTTCCAATCCCGTCCATGTTGATACAAAAGTTGGGTATTCATCCTTTCTGATGGAGGCATAATATTCCATTGTATATATAGACCATATCTTCTTTATCCATTTGTCTGTTGAAGGACATCTTGGCTCTTTCCACAGTTTGGCGATTGTGGCCATTGCTTCTATGAACATTGGGGTATATGTGGCCCTTCTTTTCACTACATCTGTATCTTTGGGATAAATACCCAGTAGTGCAATTGCAGGATCATAGGGTAGTTTTATTTTTAATTTCTTCAGGAATCTCCACACTGTTTTCTAAAGTGGCTGTACCAATCTGCATTCCCACCAACAGTGTAGGATGGTTCCCTTTTCTCCACATCCTCTCCAACACTTGTTGTTTACTGTCTTGTTGATTTTGGCCATTCTAACTGGTATAAGGTGGTATCTCAGTGTGGTTTTGACTTGAGTCTCCCTGATGACTAATGATGATGAACATTTTTTCATGTGTCTGTTAGCCATTTGTATGTCTTCTTTGGAGAAGTGTCTGTTCATGTCTTCTGCCCATTTTTTGATGTGATTATCCATTTTTTGAGTGTTGAGTTTGAGGAGTTCTTTATAGATCTTAGGTATCAGACTTTTTGTCTGTAGTGTCATTTGCGAATATCTTCTCCCATTCTGTGGGTTGCCTGTTTTGTTGACTGTTTCCTTTGCTGTGCAGAAGCTTTTTCTCTTGATGGAGTCTCAAAAGTTCATTTTCGCTTTTGTTTCCTTTGCCTTTGGAGACATGTCTTGAAAGAAGTTGCTGTGGCCAATGTCGAAGAGGTTACTGCCTATGTTCTCCTGTAGGATTTTGATAGATTCTTGCCTCATGTTGAGGTCTTTTATCCATTTCAAGTTTATCTTTGTGTGTGGTGTAAGAGAATGGTCAAGTTTCATTCTTCTACATATAGCTGTCCAATTTTCCCAGCACCATTTATTGAAGAGACTATCTTTTTTCCACTGGATATTTTTTTCCTGTTTTGTCAAAGATTATTTGACCAGAGTTGCGGGTCCACATCTGGTGTCTCTACTCTGTTCCACTGGTCTATATGTCTGTTTTTGTGCCAATACCATGCTGTCTTGGTGGTCACAGCTTTGTAGTAAAGCTTGAAATCAGGCAACGTGATACCCCTAGCTTTTTCTTTATCAACATTTCCTTAGCAATTCGGGGTCTTTTCTGGTTCCATACAAATTTTAAGATTGTTTGTCCCAGCACTTTGAAAAATGCCGGCAGAATTTTGATCAGGATGGCATTGAAAGTTGACATATTCTTTCCAATGACAGGTTCTTAATTAATGTAAAACGAATTTACAGTTTTGACTCAAGGTTGTGGAACAAGGATCTGTGAACTGGGGTCAGCAGCCCACTGTACCAGACCCATCTGGAGTGTTTATGGGAAACATGCAGAACCTAGGGCCACACTTGGGAGTGGAGCTCAGGAGGGGCTTCTATAATCTCCATCACAGATTCGAAGTCTGCCCAAATCTAAGAATTGCTGTCTCGTATTTTTCAACTGGGGATTCTCACAAAAGGACAAAGAAGGAAAATCGTTCTTATAAACTTAGCTTGGAGACTGGTGCTGAAATTGGAAAGAAAAAAATGTTTATTTCTTTGTATAACATTTTGCTTTTCTAGCCACCAAAAACTCTGTTTCATTTCCTCTAATGGACCCTGTTCACCAGTTATATTGGCTGTCAACATATCGCTATAGCAACACATATGTTTGTGTATCATGCATTTATACACACATTCTAAAGCACCATGAGACACAGACTAGACACAAATGATCATTGGTTCACTTTATATAAGACTTTCAGTGGTCTTTGTCTGGCAATGAGTCCCAGTTCCCCAGAGATCAATTCAGATGATGAAATGGGACAGTGTATTTAGAGGGAGGTCACCATACTTTGGAGATCACGAAAGAATGGAAAGAGGAGGTGGTTGGCTAAGCATGAGATGGCACCTGGGAAGGGAGTGCTTTCACCATGTGGATTCAAAGCACTGGGGTGCTGCAGTGTAGACTGACACCCAGGCTGATGGTGACCCAGCTGAGCTGGCCCTGCATCAGGTGTGGGTCTGCAATTAGGACTGGCTGAGCCTCACTGGACAGCAGGGAACTGCTGCTCCATCATGTGCTTTTAGAACTGCCAGGGAGCTCCAGTGTTGGGACTTCATGCCCCATTCCTAGGGATCAGGGTCCTGTTTCCTGAGTTGACCATCTGAGGATGAGTGCTGAGGGGAGATGCAATGGGATGCATATATCATTGATGCCATGTATCACAGGTACCGAGTGATATTGGCCACAGGCCTTCATCAAATGCATCCATATTCCCGCAACAAGCTATGTGGGTTAAATGAGGACCATGAATATCCTTTTGTCAGTTCAGTTTAGTTTTGTCACTAAACAAGTATATGGATTTCAATTCACAGATCTTATTGGGCTGTAAAATAAGGATAAAGGACTATGGGGCTTTAGTGGTAGTGCTTTGAAATGAAAAAGAAAACAGATGAACATAAGGGAAAAGAAAAAAGAAAGGCAAACCATAATTCAGACCCTTAACTATAGAGAACAAACTGAATGTTTGCTGGAGGGAAGGTGGGTGGAGGGTGGGTAAAATGGGTAATGGGATTAAGGAGAACACTTGCTGTGGTGAGCACTGGGTGTTATAGTAAGTGATGACTCACTCAATTCTACTCCTGAAACTTATAATACACTATATGTTAACTAAATGGAATTTTAATACAAACTTGAAACAAGCAAAAAAACAAAACTGGGACATAGCAAAAGCTATGGAAAATATATAGCTGTAAACACCTACATTTAAAAAAAGTAAGATCTCAAATCAATATACTGTTCCATTTTAAGAAACTTGAAACAGAAGAGTAACTAAATCCAAAGTCATCTTAAGTAAGGAAATAATAAAGTTTAAAATGTAAATGAGGGGTGCCTGAGGGGCTCAGTAGGTTAAAGCCTCTGCCTTCGACTCAGGTCATGATCTCAGGGTCCTGGGATTGAGCCCCACATCGGGCTATCTGCTCAGCAGGGAGCCTGCTTCCCCCTCTCTCTCTGCCTGCCTCTCTACCTACTTGTGATCTCTCTCTCTCTGTCAAATAAATAAAAAATCTTTAAAAAATGAAATAAAATGTAAATGAATGAAATAGAGAATATAAATATGATACATAAAATCAACAACAGCAACAGCTGGTTCTTTGAAAAGATAAGCAAATCTGACAGGTCATTCTTGAATTGAACAAAAAAGGAAGACTCAAATTAAAAATCAAGCACGAAGGGAGGGGTATCATGACCAAGCTGCAGAAAGAGAGCATTAGCAGAAAACTAAAACCAACTGTATACCAACAAACTGGATAATTCAAAAGAAATAGAGAAAATTCCAGAAAGAGACAAACTACCGAAACAGACTGAAGAGAAAACAGAATATCTAAATGAATCTATCAAAAGAAAAGAGACTAAGGCAGTAATAAAAAAAAACAAAAACAAGACTTCATACAAAGAGAAGTTCAGGACCAGATAGCTTCACTGGTAAATTCTACCAAATGTTTGACAAAGAAATAACACTAACCCTTTACGAAGTGATCCAATCAAGAAGAAACATTTTCTAACCCATTTCATAAGTCCAATATTACCTAGATATCAAAACCAGAAAGACATTACAAGAAAACTACAGACTAATTTCCTTTATTATATACACAAAATTCCTTAAAAAATACTAGCAAACAAAATACACAAACACACAAATAGAATTATACAACATGACCAAGGCAAGGTTTATCCTTGGATTGCAAGGGTAGTTCCACATAAGAAAAGTAATAAAATGCACGACATTAGTTGAACACAAAATTGAATTCAATTTTTTCCATGGATTGTGCTTTTGCTGTTAACTAAAAACCCATCACTGAAAATAAAAATAAATGAAAACTAATCACTAAATCTGAATGACAGATTTTCTCCTATGTTTCCTTCTACTTGTGTATTTTACATTTAAGTCTATAATCGATTTTGATTAAATTAACTTTTGTGAACAGTATGAGGAATGTGTTGAATTTTTTTTTTTTTTTTTTTTGGATTCAGACATCCAATTATTACACATGATTTGTTGAAAAGACCATCTTATCTCCACTGAATTGTTCTTCACCTTTACGGAAAATCAGTTGGATATATTTGAGTTGTCCTATTTCTGGGATCACTGATTTAGGTCTCTATCTATCCTTTGCCAGTCTGAATTCAAATACCTTTACATTCAGTCTTAAAATGGGCTAATAGTGAGTCTTCTAATTTCTTTCTTAGAATTGTTTTGGATATTCTAGTTCTTTTCTCTTTCCATATAAACTTAAAATCAGCTTGTCCATGCCTTCAAAAGACCTTGCTGTTGACTGGGATCATGCTCAACCTATAGGTCAAATCAGAACATGTTAAGGTTTTCAATTCATGAGTATAGTATAGCTCTCCATTTAATTAAATCTTTGATTTCTTTCAACATAATTTTGTACTTTTCTGTATAAAGATTATGCACATATTTTAATACACATATACCTAAGTATTTCATTTATTAGTGCTATTATAAATGATATTTTCTTAAATTTCAAATTCCAATTTGCTATTGGAATTTGGTATATGATGTTTGGAAATTGAATTTATATGCTGCAACTCTGCCAAATTTGTGTATTAATGCTAAGAGTATTTTTGCAGCTTCTTTAGAATTCTCTATAGAAACAATGATGTTATATACAATAAAGATACTTTATTTCACACTGTTGAAAGCCAAAGCACTGAGCTGTTGAAAGCCAAAGCACTGAGCTAAACTTGAAAACAGCCAATGAAAAGTAACTCATCAAATGCAAGGGATCTTCAGTAAGATTATCAACATGCTTCTTGGCAGAAATGCCAAGGCAAGGGAAGCAAGGGCAAAAATGAACTATTGGGACTTCATCAAGATCAAAAGCTTTAGCACAACAAAGGAAACAGTCAACAAAACCAAAAGACAACTGACAGAATGGGAGAAGGTATTCACAAATGATATATTAGATAAAGGGCTAGTATCCAAAATCTATAAAGAATGTACCAAACTCAATACCCAAAGAACAAATAATCCAGTCAAGAAATGAGCAGAAGATGTGAACAGACATTTCTGCAAAGAGGACATCCAAATGGCCAACAGACACATGAAAAAGTGCTCAACATCACTTGGCATCAGAGAAATACAAATCAAAACCACAGTGAGATACCACCTCTCACCGGTCAGAATGGCTAAAATTAGCGGTGCTGAGCTACATTTCAAAGCTCTGGGAGGAGAGCCAGTGATGAATCCTGCCACTGGAGGCAGTTTTCAGCTGCTGTGCAGGGGATGTCAGAAGATTTTGCAGTGCACTTTACCACCACTAGAGGAAGTGGTGAGAGACAGTGCGAGACCATGGGTGGTGTGGTTGTGCACCTTGTTGTCACTGGAGGCAGTGAAGAGCTCAGTGTAAGACCCTGCAAAAGTGCCATGCAGGTTCCTACCACTAGAGGCAGTGGTGAGCTACAATGCAAACCCTGGAAGAAGTGGCAGTGTCAGTTCCAATCACGGGACACAGTGGTGAGCTGCAATTTGAGACCCTGCAAGGAATGGCAATCTAGTTACCTAGCACTGGAAGCAGTGGTGAGCTGCATAGTGAGAGGCTGGAAGATGAAGTCATGTCAATTCTCGCCAGTGAAGGCAGTGGTCAGATGCAGGGCGATGGGTGCCTGAAGGCCTTGCAAGTGCTACCATGGCCACTAGAGGCAGTGTTGAGATGCAGTACGAGTCTGTGGCTGCCGTGGCTCTTAAACTTGTCTCCAGTGGTAAGGTGAAGGTTGGGAGGCTGCAAGGAGTGACTGTGTATGTAGAACGCTAGTGAAAACTGCCCATGTTCACCAGCAATTTGGGCCGAGCACACTCAGCGTTTGGGAAGAGTTCTAGTGAGACTCTGGCCGAGACCCCACTGTATTGCAGGCTGAGCCAATGCTATTTTCCTGAGGGCCCCTGGCGTCCGAAGCGAATTCACCAGAGAATTCCATACAATTCTCACAAGATTTCTACCCAAATTGATATAGGTAGCTTGTGAGAATTGCCCATGTTCTGTGGAGATTGGGACGCAACGCACTCTAAATTCGAAATGAGTTCTCATGAGATTATGGCCAAGACCCAGTGGGATTACAGGCCTAGCCGAGGCCATTTCCCTGAGGGCCACTGATGTCGGAAGGTGGTTCACCAGAGATGCCCCTGAAAACTCATTTCCAGTATTGTGAGCCATCAGGACAATCTCGTGAGCTTGGTCCATAATCCCATGAGCTCCCATTCCAAATCTTGTGAGACCATATTCCAAATCTACAGAGTTCTCAGTCCAGATCTCCTGAGGACTTGGTCGATTCTCACAAGATATTGATTTGGGTAGAAATCTTTTGAGAATCGGGCAGAAATCCCCTGAGAACTCATTTCCAAAATCCAGAGCCTTCAGGGCAATCACATGAGCTGGGTCCTATTAATCCCATGAGCTCCCAGTCCAAATCTCGTGAGAACATATTCCAAATCTCCAGAGCTCTCTGTCCAAATCTTGAGAGATCTCAGTCCAAATCTCATCTGATTTCAGTCCAAATCTCCTGAAAAGTCAGGCATTTCTCACGATATCACTACCCAAATCTTGGCAGAACTCATTTCAAGTACCGTGAGAACTCAGGGAAATCACGTGACCTCAATCCAAATCACAAATCTCAGTCCAAATCTCCTGATAACTCAAGTTGGAGTGCCACTTACCGTCACTGGAGGCAGTGGTGAGCTCCAGTGCAAGAGGCTGGAAGAAGTTGCTATGTGCTTTCACGCCACTGCATGTGTTGGTGAGCTACAGTGAGAGACCCTAGATGGCGTAGCAGCACAGGTTCCTACCACTGGCAATAGTGGTCAGCTGCAGTGAGAGCTATGCCTGAAGGCCTTGCAGTTCTCCATATGGCCACTAGAGGCAGTGCTCAGATGCAGTGCGAGACTATGGATGGTGTGGCTGTGCAGCTTGTCCTCACTGTAGGCAGTGCTGAGCCCCCAAGCAAGATGATGGAAGGAGTGACAGTAAGTATCCTGCCACTGGAGGCAGTGGTGAATGGCAGTTTAAGATGCTGCAAGGAGTGACAGTGCAGTTTCCTACCACTGGAGGCAGTGGTAAGCTGCGGGGTGAGATCCTGGAAGGAGAGTCAGTGTCTATTCCCGTCATTGGAAGAAAGGGTCAGCGCCAGTGGGAGGGAACCCGGAAGGATTTGCAGTGCTACTTACCACCACCAGAGGCAGTGTGGACATACAGCATGAGACCATGGATGGTATGGCTTTGCAGCTTGTCACCACTGCAGACGGTGATGAACTACAACACAAGATGCTAAAAGGAGTATGAGTGAAGTATCCCAACCCTGGAAGCAGTGGTGATCTGCAGTGCGAGATGCTGGAAGGCGTGGTAGTGTCCATTAACACCACTGGAGCAGCGGTCACCTGCAGTGTGGGGGATGCCTGAAGGCGTTGCAGTGCTGCTTAACACCACTAGAAGCAGTGTTGAGGTGCAGTGCAAGGCCATGTATGGTGTAGCTTTGCAAGCTGCCACCACCAGAGGCAGTGGGGAGCCTGCCCCATGCCCTCAACTCAGCACCATGGGGAGCTCACATGAGCGCCGGCAGATAGGGCCTGCTATGTGCCTAGACCCTAACCCTACCTTGACTTTTCTGGCTTTGGTGCCCTGAGGTCTGGCACACAAGGCCTCCAGATTGGGGACACTTGAGCCATACTACAGGACTCCGCCTAACACCCAGAAGGAAACTGTGCAATTTGGATTCCGCAAAAGATTCAGAGCAAGAGGAATCTGCATGCCCACCTGAAGCCACCCCCACTTTCAGAGGCCCCCTGGACACAAACCCAGACCTTGACCCTCAGCCTGTCCCACGCCCTCACCTCAGCCCCATGGGGAGCTCACATCAGTGCCTGAAAATTGGGCCTCCCATGCCCCTAGACCTTAACCCTAACCAGCTTTGGTTTTCCAGCTTCAGTCCCCAGAGACGTGACCCCAAAGCTCTCCAGATGGGGGGCACCAGAGCCTTATCACAGGACTCAGGCTTCCATCCAAAAGGAAACCGTGTCACTTGGAACTCCACAAAGGATTCAGAGGAGGAGAAATCTTCATGAGGTCACCCCCACCTTCAGTGGCCCCCTGGACAGAAAACCTGAAGTCTGATCCTCAGCCTGACCTGGGCCCTCAACTGAGCCCCCACAGGAGCTCACCTCAGCGCAAAAATACAAAGGATCATAAGAGACTACTATGAGCAAGTAGAAGCCAACACCTTGGACAACCTAGACGAAATGTGTAGGTTCCTAACAACAACCTAGAATGAACTGTGAAGGATAATAATCTGAACAAACTGATCACTAGTAAAAAGATTGATAATCAAATCCTCCCAACAAAAAAATGCCCAAGACCAGACAGCTTCACTGAGGAGTTGAACCGGATGGTAGAAAAAGAATTAATACCAACCCTTCTCAAACTGTTTTAAATAAAGGAGAGAAGGGTATATGCCCAAACTCATTTTATGAAGGAAGCATTACCCTGCTACCAAAGCAAGACAAAGATGGTACAAGAAAAGGAAAGGGCAATATCCCTCATGAAAAGAGATGCAAAAATCCTCAACAAATTTTCAGCAACATTAATTCAACAATACATCAGGAGAATCACACAACACCATCCGGTGGGATTTATTCCAGGGATGCAAGGATGATTCTGCATCTGCACTTCCACCAATGGGATATACCACCTTAACAAAATAAAAGATAAAAATCCTAGGATTGTTACAATGGGTGCAGAAAGAACACTTGACAAGATTCAACATGCATTTCTGATAAAGACTCTAACCCATCTGGGTATTGAGGGAACATGCCTCCACCAAACAAAGCCCCTATATGAAAAGCCCACAGCTGACATTATACTCAAGGGTGAAATGCTGAAAACTTTCCACTACCAGCAAGAGCAAGAGAAAGATGCCCACTCTTACCACTTTCACTTGTCATTGTATTGGAAGCCCTAGTCAAACCATTTGGACAAAACACAAAACAAAAAAAAGATAGGAAATCTAAATAGGAAAAGAAAGTGGTCACTGTTTACAGATGACATGATACTATATGTAGAAATCCCTAAAGAGTCCACACCCATACATAAAACACCTGTTAGAATAATCAAATTCAGTAAAGCTGCAGGATACAAAGTCAATATACAGAGACCTATTGCATTTCTTTTTTTTTAAAGAATGTATTTATTTGACACACAGAGAGAGAGGGCACAAGCAGGGGGAGCAGCAGAGGGTCAGGGTAAAGCAGACTCCCTGCTGAGCAGGGAGCCCAATGCTGGGCTCATTCCCAGAACCCTAGGATCATGACCTGACCCGAAGGCAGACACTTAACTGAGCCACCCAAGTACCCCAGCTTATATTTCTATATACTGATGACAAACTTTCACCAAGAGAAATTAAGAAATGCCATCGACAATTGCATCAAGCAAACAAACAAAAAATCTAGGAATGAAAGACCAAGAATGAGAAAGACGTGGTAAACTGTACACATGGCGAAAAAGGAAGGAAAAACATATGTGTGTTGGCCAGTGAATGTATGGGCCAAAGATTTGGAAGATGACACAAATAAATGGAACTATACACCATGCTCATTAACTGGAAGAGTTAATAATGTTGACACATCAACCATACCCAAAACAATCTACAGATGTGATGAAATCCCTATGTGAATTCCAATGACATTATTCAAAGAAATAGAAGACAGTCCTAAAATTCGCATGGAATCTCAAAAGAACCCAAATACCCAAAGCAATCTGGAGAAAGAAGAAAAGAGAGAGTCCAAGGTGGCAGAGGAGTAGTAGACCTTCATTTCATCTGGTCCAAGGAATTTAGCTAGATAGCTATCAAACCATTCTGAACACCTGCAAATTCAAGCAGAGATCAAAGAGAAGAACAGCTACAACTCTACAAACAGAAAAGCGACCACTTACCACAAGGTTGGAGGTATAGAAAAGTGAGTCTAAGTCGCTAGAAAGAAAGATAAACTGTGAGGGGAGGAGGCTTCTGTCAGCCAGCTACTGCCAAATGCGAGGGGTAACAGAACACAAAATCAGAACTTTTAGAAGTCTACTCTGGTGAGGGAGGTTGCTTTGGTGGATAAGCAGGGGGTGGAAGCCTCGATGGAACAGTGTGGTCTCAGGATCCTCAGGGTCCCAGGAAGACCAGGAGCACTTGAGGGCAGCAGAGCCCCCAGGTATCAGAGCAGGGAAGCTGGCTACAAAGAGTGAGCCCAGGAGTGGGCTCTAAGCTGGAGGCTGCCATAAACCATGATCCACAGCACAGTCTGGCCACTGCTCTTTGAGAAGGGGCCCACAAAGTGGCACAACTGGGGAAAGTCACCTTCCTCCCAGGAGGAGTGCTGCCTGAGAATGCTGCAGGAGTCTGATGGGTTTGGAAACTCCAAATGGGGTCATATGCCAGAGACAGAAATGCTTGGTCACAGGTCCAGTGAGCAAGGAATGCGGACAGTGACCAGGGAGACACAAAGGATTGATTGCTTTTCTGTGAGGGGCCACTGAAGAGTGGGGCCTGGAGCTCTCAGCTCTGGGACCAGAGATTTGGATGCTGCCATATTCATTCTCATCCCAAAAGATTGGGATCATTCCCTCCATATTCTCAGACCACGATGCTTTGAAAATGGAACTCAATCACAAGAAGAAAGTTGGAAAGAACTCAAATACATGGAGGCTAGAGAGCATCCTACTGAAGAATGAATGGGTCAGCCAGTCAATTCAAGATGAATTTTTAAAATTTATGGAAACACATGAGAATGAAAACACAACTGTCCAATATCTTTGGGATGCACCAAAGGCGGTCCTAAGAGGGAAGTATATAGCACTACAAGCCTTTCTCAAGAACCAAGAAAGGTCTCAAATACACAACCTAACCCTACACCTAAAGGAGCTGGAGAAAAAGGAGCACAGAAAGCCTAAACTCAGAAGGAGAAGAGAAACAATAATGATTAGAGCAGAAATCAATGAAGTAGAAATGAAAAGAATAGTAGGACAGATCAACGAAAGTAGGAGCTGGTTCTTCGAAAGAATTAATAAGATTGATACACCCCTGGCCAGACTTCTCCAAAGGGAAAAAGAAAGGACCCAAATCAATATAATCATGAATCAAGAAGGAGAGCTCACACCCAACATGAAAGAAATACAATTATAAGAACACAGGATGGCAATTCTATGTCAACAAATCAGGCAGTCTCAAAGAAATGAATGCATTCCCAGAAACAGAGAAATGATAAAAACTGAACCAGAAAGAAAAGGAAATCTGAAGAGACCCATAATCAACAAGGAAATTGAAGCAGTCACCAAAAATCCAGCAGGAAACAAGAGCCTAGCACCAGATGGCTTCCCAGGGGAGTTCTACCAAATATTTAAAAAAGATTTAATACTTCTTCTGAAACTTTTCCAAAAAATAGAATTGGAAGGAAAACTTCCAAACCCACTTGATGAGGCCAGCATTACCTTGATCCCAAAACCAGACAAAGACCCCACCCAAGAGAATTACAGACCACCATCCCTGATGAATATGGATGCAAAAATTCTCACCAACATACTAGCCAATAGGGTATAACAGTACATTAAAAGGATGATTCACGGGGCGCCTGGGTGGCTCAGTCGTTAAGCGTCTGCCTTCGGCTCAGGTCATGATCCTAGGGTCCTGGGATCGAGCCCCACATCGGGCTCCTTGCTCGGCAGGAAGCCTGGTTCTCCCGCTGCCCTTCCCTCTGCTTGTGTTCCCTCTCTCGCTGTGTTTCTCGCTGTCAAATAAAATCTTTAAAAAAAAAAAAAAAAAAGGATGATTCACCATAACCAAATCAAATTTATTCCTGCAAGGGTGGTTCAACAACCACAAATCAATCAATGGAATACACTACCTTAATAGAAGAAAGACCAAGAACCATAGGATCCTCTCAATAGATGCAGCAAAAGCATTGATAAATTAAAGCAACCTTTCTTGATCAAAACTCTTGACCGTGGAAGGATAGAGGGTACATATCTCCACATCATAAAGGCCATCTATGGGAAACCCACAGCATATATCATTCCCAATGGGGAAAAACTGAGAGCTTTTCCTTTCAGGTCAGGAACACGACAGGGATGCCCATTCTCAACACTCTTGTTCAACATAGTACTAGAATTCCTAGCCTCACCAATCAGACAACAAAAAGACATAAAAGGCATCTGAATCCACAAACAAGAAAGTCAACCTCTCACCGTTTGCACACAATAGGATACTTTCTGTGGAAAACCCAAAAGACTCCACCCCAAAATTGCTCGAACTCCTCCAGGAATTCCGTAAAGTAGCAGGATATAAAATCAATGCACAGAAATCACTTGCATTTGTCTATAGCAACAACGAGACAGAAGAAAGAGAAATTAAGGAGTTATGTTATGAACAGTTATGAAAAAAATGGAGGAAGACACAAAGAAATGGAAAAAGTTTCCATACTCATGGATTGGAAGAACAAATATTGTGAAAATGTCTATGCTACCTAGAACAATCCACAGATTCAATGCAATCCCTATCAAAATACCATCCAGATTTTCCCCAGAACTGGAATAAATAATCCCCAAACTCGTATGGAAGCAGAAAAGACCCCGAATAGACAAAGGGATGTTGAAGAAGAAAACCAAAGCTGGTGGGAGCCCAACTGCAGACTTCAAGCTCTATTACAAAGCTGTAATCATCAAGACAGTATGATACTGACACAAAAACAGACCCACACATCAATGGAACAGAATAAAGAAACCAGAAATGGACCCTCAACTCTAGGGTCAACTCATCTTCCTCAAAGCAGGAAAGAATATCCAATGGGGGAAGAAGTGTCTTCAATAAATGGTGCTGGGAACATGGGATAGCCACATGCAGAAGAATGAAACTGGACCATCTCCTTTTACCATACACAAAAAATAGACTCCAAATGGATGAAAGACCTCAAGGAGAGACAGGAATTCATCCAAATCCTAGAGAACAGAGGCAACCTCCTTGACCTCAGCCAGAACAACTTCTTGCTACACACGTCTCCAATGGCGAGGGAAACAAAAGCAAAAATGAACTGTTGGGATTTCATCAAGATAGAAAGCTTTTGCACAGCAAAGGAAACAGCAACAAAACCAAAAGACAACAAACAGGATGAGAGAAGATATTTTCAAATGACATATCAGATAAAGGGCTAGTATCTAAAATCTAGAAAGAACTTACCCAACTCAACACTGAAAGAACAAATAATCTAATCAAGAGATAGGCCAAAGATATGAACAGACATTTCTCCAAAGAAGACATCCAAATGGCCAACAGACACATAAAAAAGTGCTCAACATCCCTCGACAGGAAGGAAATACAAATCAAAACTATAATGAGATACTGCCTTACACCAGTCAGAATGACTAAAATTAACAGGACAGGAAACAAGTGCTGGCAAGGTTGCGGAGAAAAGGGAAACTTTTTTTTTTTTAAGATTTTTTATTTATTTATTTGACAGTGAGAGAGACACAGAGAGAACAGGAACATGATCAGGGGGAGTGGGAGAGGAAAAGCAGGCTTCCTGCCTAGCAGGGATCCTGATGCGGGGCTTGATCCCAGGACTCTGGGATCATGACCTGAGCCAAAGGCAGATGCTTAATGACTGAGCCACCCAGATGCCCTGAAAAGGGAACCTTTTTACACTCTTGGTGGGAATGCAAGCTGGTGCAGTCACTCTGGAAAACAGTATGGAGGTTCCTCAATAAATTGAAAATAGAGCTACCCTATGACCCAGCAATTGCACTCCAGGCTACTTACCCCAATGATACAGATGTAGTGAAAAGAAGGACCATCTGCACCCCAATGTTCATAGCAGCAATGTCCACAATAGCCAAATTGTGGAAAGAGCCTGGGTGCCCAACAGATGAATGGATAAAGATGTGGTCCATATATAAATGGAATGAAAGGATGAATATCCACCATTTGCATCGACATGGATGGAACTGGAGGGGATTATGCTGAGTGAAATAAGTCAAGCAGAGAAAGACAATTATCATATGGTTTTACTCACACGTGGAACATAAGCAATAGAGCAGAGAACGACAGGGGAAGGGAGGGAAAACTGAATGGGAAGAAATCAGAGAGGGAGACAAACCATGAGAGACCCTGGACTCTGGGGAACCAAACTGAGGGTTACAGAAGGGAGGTTGGTGGAGGGATGGGGAAGCTGGGTGGCAAATACTAAGGGGAGCACATGTTGTGATGAACACTGGGTGTTATAGGTAACTAATGAATCACTGAACACATTAAAATCTACTGATGTACTATATGCTGGATAATGAATTTAAATTTTAAAAATCAAATTAAATTTAAAAAATAAAAAATAAAACCAAGGCAGAAACTGTACATAACCCAAAGGGCTCTGTGCTCCTGGAGGCTGAGCTGGCGGCCACGGCCATGGCCTCTAGCAGTCAGGGGACTGGAGGTCTGAGAGGTGGCTTGGCGCACCCCTGATCCTGAAGCCCCGTGGCCATGGCAAGGTGTAGGGACTGGGAGGGAAGACCCAACCGAAGGCCATCCTGGCTCCAGGGCTGCTGCAGGACCACTCCCAGCCCCCCAGCCAGTGTCCGTCTAGAACCAGAAAGAAAACCTTCTCCCTCAATTGTTCTTTTTAAAGATGGTTGCTCAGCATTGACACAGAGAAACATGCAACATAAAACTGGAGCCATTCACAGCTGCAAAAGACCCAGAAGTTATCAAAACGTAGGGACAACAAAGAGAGGACCTTGTGTCCCCAGGCAGGTGTCCTGTGTGCGGGCACAGCTGGGGGCATGGACATGCCTGTGTGGGCAGTGCTGGGCTCCATGGTCTCCCTCGAGGGGACAGAGGTAGGAACCTACTCTGACAGCTCTGCTTAGGAGCTGGAGACAGGACAGCCCCTCATGAGTCCTGGGTGTCCTGGTGATTCTTGGGCATAGCCTGAATCTCAGCTTCTTCACGAATGGGGGTGGATAGGGCAGCCAAGCCACTGTGGGTCCCACAGGTTCTCCAGGGGACAGCCCAGCAGCTGTGGGTCCCCCAGGTCCTCCTGGGACAGCCCCTCATGAGTGTCAGATGTCCTTCTGATTCTTGGGCATGGCCCAAATCTCAGCTTCTTCATGAAGTGAGGGAAAAGCAGCCCAGCAGCCGTTGGTCCCACAGGTCCTCTGGGGATAGCACCTTGGTGGGCTTGTGGTCCAGCAGGTACCTGTTCAAGTGGCTCTCATCATGCCACACAACCTTGATCCCATTGGCCAGGTCGACCCCCAGCGCCTGGTGACAGGCCAAGGTCAGTGGGTGAACCTCCACCAACAATTCCCCAAAAAAGTTCCCCATGTAGTAAAAGTCGCCCTGGTCCCTGGGGATGTGGGTCTAGGACTGTGACAGGCGCTGGTAGCTGAAGTCTTCATGGGCCACCCATAGAAACTGGGGTGCAGGGTGCCAAAGAGAGGGGACAGGATCTCCATGCCCACATGGTCGCAGAACTTCATGTCCACATCCGCACACAGCAGGTCGTCCACCTCACGGAGGATGAGCTGCTCACAGAAGTGGCTGACCAACTGCCATGTGCTGCACGGACACATCCTGCCAGTGGGGGGCACTGGGGACCTCGAGGACCACCACCCTCCACACCTCCCGGGGGTTGGGGGGGACACACGGGCCCAGCAGCAAACTGGTCAGTGATGACCTAGCAGGTGGCCCTGTGTCCCACCATGATGGGCTTCTCTGTCCTCTTCAGGAAGAGCTCCAGGAAAATCACCTATATACGGAGACGAGGGACAAGGTGGGAGGAGGGTCACTGTCAGAGGTTGGTGGCAGGACCCCAGAGCTGGGAGCCACAGACATGTGCACCTTCTTCAAGGGGGCAGGCCCTGTGCTGCTTTAAGCAACAGCCACCCTCCCAGCCTGTCCTGAGCAAGTCTGCTCATGGGGCCTCCTTAACTTCTGCTCCCAGAGATGTGGGCCATCAACACCCCATGATACAAAGGGGAGCCTGAGGCTTAGGAGGCGGGAAACCAATCCCACAGTCAGCATGCTGCAGCCAGGAACACTCCCCCTGTGCTGGGTTCCCAGGTACACCTTGCAGGTGCCCTCCCCTGGCCAACCCCCTGCAGGTCCTGTCCCCACCTGCCAAGAGTGGAGCACCTTTGGGCATATCCCTCCTTCCTATGGCCTACAGACTGGATAGAGTCAGCAGGGCGGGCCTCCTGCCCCATTTTGCTTCAAGTGGGCTGTCACTGGCCCCCACAGAGCTGTCTCCACCCCCATAGGGTCCTCCCTTGAAGGCTCCTGGGCCTCTTGCTGACAAGGTCCATCAGTCAACCACTGCTATTCCTAGGAGTGGTCACCCTCAAACTCCCCCAGATCAGGAATCAGGTCCAGCCCATGGGCAAGGAAGGGGAAAGAGGACCACTGGAAGAACAGGGGCTTGCTTAGGCCCCAGCCGTGAATCCAAGAGTGGAAACTTCCAGGTCCAGGTCTACATCTCCCCGGCCCCAAGTAGTTGGAAGACTTGTGTCTCTGAGGGGACTACCTGTGGGGACATCAGCTCCCCCATTGTCAGCAAGGGTGGAGAGCCCTAATGAGACTGATTTTTTTTAAGGTTCTATGTATTTATTTATTTGACAGAGAGAGAGAGAGACACCTAGAGAGGAAACACAAGCAGGGGGAGTAGGAGACACAGAAGCATGCTCCTCACTGAGCAGGGACCCTGACATGGTGGGGTTCAAGCCCAGGACCCCAGGATCACGATGTGAGCCTAAGGCAGATGCTTAACTAATGAGCCATCCAGGCACCCTAAGACTGAATTTTTTACACAGGCACTAGGGCTACTGCCCTGTGCCTGCCCCATATCTGGAAGGTTAGTAAATTGCTCACACAGGGAAAGTGGGCACTACATTTAAATAGGGGACAAGGCCTTACATCCTGCAGATATGAATCAGGTCACCAGCGGGCAGGTCTAAGAGCAGCAAACGGGGAAACAAGCCAGACGTGAAGCAGGGGGAGAGAAGAGTGCTCCTGGCAGAGGGCAGAGATAATGTAAAGGCTTGGAGTCAGGCCCAAGGCATATGTGGGATGACCACACATCCAGGAAGCCCACAGGGGTGGAGGGATAGGGTGGGAGAGGTGAGGCTGGAGAGGATGGGCAGCTGGGGAGTGGATCACAGAGAGGCTCAAAGGTTATGTTCTGAAGACATCACTCTGGTTACCGGAGAAGAATGGGCTTTGTACAGTGGAGGACAGAGAGACCCTAACCCTAACCCCTAACCCTAACCCCACCCTAACCCTAATCCAAACATCATGCTCAATTTTGAGGACTGACGGCTCTACTCTGAAATCACATCATGCTGGCTTTCACTCCTTGCTCAGTATTGTACTGAAAGTTCTACCCAGAACAGTAAGGCAAGAAATAAGGAATCCACATGTGAAAGGAAACAGTAGAACTAGGTCTATTCAGAGACCAGAGATGGCATCATCTTATATAGAGAGCTTCCTAAAGAATCAACAAAAAATGATTACAGCCAGTTACCTAATTCCACAAAGGTACAGGACAAAATATCCATACCAAAAAAATCTCTCTTATTTGTATACACTAGCAATGAATCATCCAAAAAGGAACTTAAGAAAACAATTCCATTTTAGGGAACATCAACGTTGACAAAATACTTAGGAATAGATGTAATCAAGGTGTAAGTCTTGTACACCAAAAATTACAAAACATTGCTGAAAGTAAGGGAAACCTAAATAAAGCTGAGGACACCCCATGATGATGAAAAGACATACTATGGATAAGATGGCTACAGTACAAATGCAATGTGGAAATTCAATGTGTTCCCAAGAAATTTCACAGACGCCTTTGGGAAGAAATGCACAAGCTAATCATAAAAGTCATATAGAATTTTAAGGGACCACAAGATAGCTAAAACCATCTTGAAAAAGAAAATCAAAGGTGAAAGGTCATATTTCCAAACTTCAAATCTTAATACAAAGCCACAGTAAATAAAATATTGTGATACTGTCGTAAAGGTATACATACACCCTGAAACAAATAATACATTATATGCTAATTAGTTGAATTTAAATTTTAAACAAATTTTTAAATAAATAAAATGATTTTTTTTTAAAGTATGCATACAGATCAGTGGGATTTAACTGGGAGCCCAGAAATAAACCCCTTCATCTATGGCAGCTGAATTTTGACAAGGTTGGACAACATTACACTGGGGGGACAGAATGGTCTTTTCAACAAAGAGTGCTGGGCAACTGGCTATCCACGTACAGAGGAAAGGAACTGGACTGTTACCTCACACCACATATAAACATTAACTCAAAATAAGTTAAAGGCTTAAATATAAGAGGTAAAATACAAACTCTGGGAAAAAAGGGGGGATAAATCTTCATAACCTTGGATTCAGCAATGCTTTTAGATCTGACACCAAAGCATAAAAAGGGAAAGAAAAAAGTAGATAAAATAATATCCTCAGGATTAAAAATCTGTCCTGGGCACCTGGGTGGCTCAGTTGGTTAACCATCCGACCTTAATTTTGGCTGAGATCATGATCTCAAGGTCATGAGATCGAGCCCCACATCAGGCTACACACTGAGTGTGGGGTCTGCTTAAGATTCTCTCTCCTTCTCCCTCTGCCCCTGTTCACTCGCATTCACTCTCTCTCACACTCTTAAAAAAGAAATGTAAAAAAAGATTAAAAATATTGGTACATCAGGAGATACTATCCAGAAAACAAAAGACAGCCCCCAGAATGGAAGGAAATATTTGTACATTATTTATCTAGTAAGAGTCTGTTGCCCAGAATATGTAAAGGGCTTTTACAACTCCTCAACAAAAAGACAAACCCAGGGGCGCCTGGGTGGCTCAGTCGTTAAGCGTCTGCCTTCGGCCCAGGTCAGATCCCAGCGTCCTGGGATCGAGCCCCGCATCGGGCTCCCTGCTCCGCGGGAAGCCTGCTTCTCCCGCTACCATTCCCTCTGCTTGTGTCCCCTCTCTCGCTGTGTTTCTCGCTGTCAAATAAATAAAATCTTTAAAAAAAAAAAA
>CM053615.1:3266049-3299428 GCA_028646535.1 Procyon lotor | reverse complement strand
AACCCATTTTTAAAACAGACAAAGGACTTGGATTGACCCTTCTCCAGAGAAATCATACACATTGTGAATAGCACATGAATAGATGTGAAACATCATTACTCTTTATGGAAATGAAGACTTAAACCAGTTAGATGTCCTTTTACACAAGTAGAATCACTATGATCAAGAAAACTAAAAATACCAAAAGGATGTTGAGAAACTGAAACCTTTAAACCTCGCTTATGAAAAATGGTGCAGCCTACATATAAAATAGTTTGGCATTTACTCAAATAGATCAAACTAGAATTACCATATGGTTCAACAATTGTACTCCTAGATATAGGCCCCCAAACTGAAAACACTGTTTCAGACAAACAAACAAAAATGTACAGGAATATTCATAGCAGCAGTGTTCACAATAGGCAAAACCCACAAACTATGCAAATGTCCCTCCATGGGGAAAAGGATAAACAAAATGAGGTACATCTATAAATGGGAATCTTGTTCTGCCCCATGAAGGAATGGAGTAAAATGGTTCATTTGTGGGGGAAAAATATGGTGGCTCCTCAAAATTTCAAACACAGAATTCCACTGCAGCCTATATGCCCCCCAAAATTGAAAGTAGAAGTACCCTTATTAAGAGCAGCATTTCTCACAACAGCCAAAAGATGGAAGCCACGCAAGTGTCCACTGACAGATGAATGGATAAACAAAATGTGCTATATACACGATGGAACACGTTTCAGCCTTAAAAACTAAGGGAGTTCAGGGGCGCCTGGGTGGCTCAGTGGGTAAAGCCTCTGCCTTCGGCTCAGGTCATGATCTCAGGGTCCTGGGATCGAGCCCTACATCGGGCTCTCTGCTCAGCGGGAAGCCTGCTTCCCCCTCTCTCTCTGCCTGCCTCTCTGCCTACTTGTGATCTCTCTCTGTCAAATAAATAAATAAATCTTTAAAAAAAAAAAAAACTAAGGGAGTTCTGACACAGGCTACAATATGGGTTGAACTTGGAAGTCGTTACACTGAGGGAAATCCGCCAGTCACAGAAGGACAGATACTACATGATTCCACTTCTGTGAAGTATCCAGACACACAACATTGGATGTGGCTGCAGGAGTCGAGGGGAAAGGAGAGTGGCAAGTTGGTGTTCCATGCATACAGTCTCCCTCAGGGAGAATGAAAAACTTCTGGAGAATGATGTACAACTGTGGGAACTCAGCTAAGGCCAGAGAACTGTGTACCTGAAAGGTTTTAAGGGGTCAATGTTCTTATGTTTAGTCACCGTGAAAAAGTGAATGAAGGACTAATGTCCTTGTCACATCCATGGACAAATGTCCATGTCCATTCACGTTGTGGAAAACAGCCCCAGGGACATAAGCCATATAGAAATACCACTCAGATTGGAGCTGTCTGTGCTCCTTAAATCTTTACATCAAAGTTACCCAAATAAGGGAAAGTCCTGGAAGAAATTCCAGAAGAAGAAAACTGGATCTGAATGGAGAAGACATTTCAGACTGTCGGGCAGGGGGTGACAGCTGAAGCGGTCAGGGTTCAAATGTGGGAACCGTCATGACTTCCTCACTTGGGGTTATATGGTGGTTCTGTGGGACATTATCCCTCTTTGGTCAAAAACACTGAAGCATCCCATGTGAAGTGGCAAACATGGTAAAGAAATGATAGCTGGGGAATCTGAGGGTGGAGATAAAACATATCTGTGCTGCCGTAACAGGCTGACTGCACTTTGAAATCGCCGCAGAGGAAATGATCTTCCAAACAACCACGCCGGCACCACATCAGAGAAGCAGAGAGGACATCAGACTTTGGGACAGAGACCCAGCCCTCCCAGATCCAGGTCACCCACCATGGAAAGGCCACTCACCCTTAGAGGGGATCACATGTTAGCAAAAGACTCGCGGGAGGATTAAACTGGGGGCCCCCGTGTCTTGGGTGCAGTAGAAGCAGTGGATTTTGGATTTCCAATTTTCCAGAATACTCCACCACAACCTGGTTAGAAATGTGAAAAAGCAAGAAGGGAAGCCTCCGTAAAGTGGACTGAGGATGCCAGAAGGGGAGGCTGGAAGGGGGCACCTGCCACTCAGTTTCCATTACAGACCCCACATTAGAAACCCCACAGGAGAGACTCATCCCTTCCAGGCCCCACAGGGGAAGCTGGAGGGTTCATCTCCTACAAGAAATCCACCACCCCCGCAGCTCAACCGGTGAGAATCCTCCATCACCCAAACCCCAGCCTTTCACCAGTGGACTTTCCTTCCAAGCAACCCTCCCAACTTCCTCCTTCTCCATGAAATAATGTTCCTCTCCTTTGTTTCTTGCACTTGCCCTGTGCAAGGGGCTTGCTCATCCCACACTGCCATTCTCTGCTATTCCCAAATAAACCCATTTTGCTGGCCAGATAACGGGCAGTTTGACCTCAGGGCGAACAGAACTAATAAATGCAAGAAACTTGCAAGGAACAAAATCAATATACACAAATCCATTGCATTTCTACGTGCTCCTCAGGAACCATCGGAAAGAGAACTACAGAGAACGATCTCAGTTACTACTGCGCCCAAAAGAACAAGATACCTAGGAGTCCCCTGGACCCAGGAGGTGACAGACCTGTCCCCTGACAGCCGCGAGACACCGATGACAGACATTGAAGGGAGACACACGGAGACGGGAAGATACTGTGCTTGGGAAGAACCAACACTGGGAAAATATCAACTCTCCCCACAGCCGTCTACAGAGTCCACGCTGTGGCTCTGGAACTTGCAGACGCCGGACCAACCCCCAAGCGGGTGTGGACGCGGCAAGGACCTCGCAGGGCGGAGCGCGGTGGGAGCGCGAGCGCCCAGCCCCGAGACGGGCGGCCGCCCCCCGCGCGCAGACTGGCTGAGGAGCCCCAGGAACGGAATCCGCCTGCGCACAAACACAGGTGCCGGCCGGGGAGCGCCTCCGAGCCCAAAAAGGGGAGACCCCCCGCAGCCCCGCGCACAGCACCGCGGGAGGCCATGTCGCCACACACAAAACCGCTGTGTCTACACAGCGCACCCTTCCTCCGCGGGGTCCTGAGACCACGCAACTGCCCCCCCTCCCACCCCCCTGCCAGTCCCCGCTCAGGGAGCTTCTCCTCACCTTCTCCTCTGGAGGCCGCTCCTGAGGAGGCTGGACTGCTGTCGGTGTAGACGCGGCCCCACGTCCTCCTCGGCGGGTCCTGTCAGCGTGGGAGCGGCCCCACGTCCTCCAGAAGTCTCCACAGCCGGTCCTGAGGAGGCCGGGCTCCTGTCCCAGCTGCGGCTGCGCAGGCCAGGCTCGCGGCGGGAGCTGGGGTCCTGCGCCCTCTGCAGGCGGTGGAGGCAGTGCAGGACTAGCTGAGCTCACCTTCCACAGAAGGACCTGCTCCCTCCCGGGGTCCAGCTGAAGCCATTTCATTCTGGAAATTCAAGCTGCATGGAGCCAAATATCCCCCAACTTCTCCAAAAGTAGCGAAGGAATAACGAATTGGAGACAATATGGAATGACAACAGTCCCTGCCCCAAACAGTGACACCAAACATTACCTGACACAGACCCACACTCTGACCTCAACCTTATCTCAAGCTTGGACCTAACCGCAATCCAAGACCCTAACCCTGGCCCCCAACCCAAATAATGTTCGCAAGAATCAAAAGGTAGAAACTGCAAACATCCATCAATGGTGAATGTATAAATAAAGCGTGGTGAAGGTATTGAATTTGGGTTCAGTTTCAGGTTTCAGTCAGAATTCTAGGGTTTAGGATCAGGGTGAGGATTTAGAGGGGCAAGGGAACAGTTAGAGTTTAGGGCTTTACATTTATGATTTAGGGTTTAAGACTCAGGGCTTCTGGGATAAACTTCAAGGTCAAATTTGGGATTTGGGTTCATGCTGGGATTTGAGTTGAGGGTTCATGACTCAGAGTTCTGGTTTAGGGTTTGGGTTCATGGTTCAGGCCTTGGATCCAGGGCTCGGGTTCAGAGTCCAGGATTCAGGTTCAATTTCAGGTTTCGGATTCAGGGTTCCAGTTTGGGCTTTTAGGTCAAGTTAGGTTTCAGTGTTAAAATTAGGGGTTCAGGTTAGGTTTAGGGATGACACGTTTTCTTCAGTTGCCATCATAGATACAAAATTTCTATCTGCTGTCTCTAGCAGAGACACAGCAGAGACACCCACACATCGTCTGGGTGTCAGGAGCTGGTTGGGATTTTAGGGTCCCAGGAACTCCCCAGCATCCTGGTCCTAGAGTCTCCCAGTCACCGAGAAGTGGCTTTTTTTCTTGGCCTAAACATACCCTTGGCAGAGAAGGGCGAGCTGGTGCCAAAGTGGGGATGATTTCACAATGGTAGAAGTGTGAAACCGAATATCATGGAAATGTGCATGGAAAATGAAACAGGAGACAAATAATTGGTCGACTCCTGATTCTTCCACAATAACAAAGACCAAGTTTCCCATAGAATCTCATAACGTCCCCTAGGAAGGCCTATGGTGCCCATTACCAGTACTGAAAGAGAGCCCCCTCCCCTGGTTCAAACTAAGAATCACAGCAGGATACTTCTACATTGTGTCAAAAATAAAATTTTATTATTTGGCTGTTCCAGTGTACGATTTATGGAAGCATTGACAACATTTTCCTTTCTCAAATCCTCACCAACACACGGGTAAATGCAGGCAATGTTGAAATGCACTCCTCATTGGAATACCAAGTACAAGGAGGGCTACTAGAAGTAATAAAAAGATATCGAATATGAAACTCAGAAAAAGCACCCCTTCTGGGCACTTAATGAGGATCCCTAGCCATAAGATCTAACATCTCATCCCAGGGAATTCACCCATAAAAATCATCAATAACAAGAACCTGCAGATCACTGTACCCACCTCACCATTGACCTCTAGGCTTGTAATACACACCTCCAACTCTAGAGACACACTTCTCAGGAGGAGAACGGGACTTGTCCACTCCCGGTGGACCAACTCTTACAGTGATGCCAAAAAATCCCACTCTTTGGAAATCCCAGCCATTAGGACAAAGTCACAGAAACCACACCCAGAACTCAATAAAGGACGGACATCTCATGAAGTGGATGCTGCAGATCACCACCACTCCCACAAAGTAACTCTACAGTGACGTCTAGATCTGTCTTCTTCCTGGGATTACACGGGGCACTACATTCTTCCAACATTCCATCCTTAGAACAAAACTGTGACCCCTCCTCGTCAGTCCTGTGTGCAGGCTCACAGTGAGCCCTGCGAAAGCCATACACCTTTTTGAGAGCACTCAGCCTCTCACATCTATCCTAGCAGATGGAGGGTTCTGCTCTCCCCGAATTCTGTCCCAACTAGAGAATATTTGGAACAAGTCTCACCATACTCCATGCAAAAGGCATATTCTTCATCTGCAAAATGATGGACGGCGAAACACCACGGATTCCCCGCACCTTCTTGAACCTAGGTAAATTGGAGATATGGCTTGGCCAGAGCTATTATCCCCAAATCCCTACCCACACACACCCTTCCCTTGTGCACTCCAGACCAGTTTCCATCCAGTTGGCTCACTCTCAGCCATTGTCTCTTCAGAGTAGCACAGTAGTACCGAGGTGCTGGGTCTGAGGTGCTAGGTGCTAAGCCAGCACCTTGGACCCACTTACTATCAGAAATTAATATTCATTTTAATAACAGATACATCCCAGGAGATCTTGCCACCACGGCCATTAGAAAAGTCATTACAACAGAGTTCCTAACAATGTGTGCTAATCTCCACAGCTCCACTCCCTGGCTCCAGGGAGTGGCTCCTCCATGGGCATGGGACCTGGTCCCAGGCAACAAGGTGGGGGGAACCTCGGGTCTCAGTCTGCAGAGCCAAGCATGGGGTGGACCACCCAGGCCAGGGGCTTTTCCATCGCAACTGCAGAAGTAGACTAGGCCAGTCCTGTGCCAGTGCACAGAGGGCCCAGGAAGCCAAGTGCTCCATAACATTGCTGAGGGCTGAATCAGACTCGTCCTGAAGGCTGAGGGCTGAATCAGACTCGGCCTGAAGCCCGCACATGCTAACTCAGGAGAACCCTAAATGTGCTCATGGTCTTGGCCTGAACAAGAGGACCATCTGTGTGGTATGTGACCCGCAAGATCTACCCACCAGGCAATGGAGACATACTCCAAACAATAATTAGAGGGAATTCAATCACAAACATCTTGTGGGAACCTCGAGGCCTCCAGAGAAAGGCAGGGGAATTCCTGAGGCCTTAATTGTTGGCCAATCTCACTATCATCTTTTTTTTTCCTTTCAAGTGGAGGGGCCGGGCTCAGGCAGTGTAGATCCCGGTGTACTCCCACTCTGCCACTGGAGAAGAAGAGCCCTTTCCCCCATCATCCATCATGTTGCAAATCTGGGGTGTGGGAAACTGCCACCCATGGGCCATATAGGGCCTCCCCCTGTATTCTGTCCCTCAAGTGTGGCTGGAACATTAGTTATGGATGGTCTATGGCTGCTTTCAAGCCATGGTGCAAGAGTGCAGTCGTTGTCAGAGAGACCACACAGACTGCAACACTGAGCAGAAAATCTTTACGGAAGACTTTATGGAAAAGTCTGTGCCGATCCCTGGTCTCAAAGATCCTAGGATCATGTCACTTCTTTGCTAGAATGTAGCACTTTCTGGGTAAAATCTAATTTCTTCACCCCCATAGGCAAGGATTTCCACCCTTTTGCATCCTTTTAGCCAGAAATCCATTTCCATCCACCCCTGTTTACACCTTGAAGGGCACATCGACATGTCTGCAGCCCAACAGGAATTGTGTAGTTTACATGGTAGTGATGCTCAGAAACGAGGATGTAAGCGTGAACTTGTGAGCATGAGCGTGAGTTCCCCTAAGATTGTGCAAGGAGAATACAATACAGTAGCATGCTTTCTGTCTCACAGGGATGGCCACGACATGTGGTTCCATAATGATCTCAGAAGGAATCCACGATTGTTTGTAGAACAAACTTCACCTGGGAGGATTCCCAAATCCCTTGTCCTGGACACTATGTTCCACCAAGGCTTGGGGCACACAGAGGGACAGGGACTCACCCTGGCCATCAGGGTTTTGAAGGATGCCTGCTGTTCCAGGACAAAAGATCTCAAAACCACTCATCCACCTGTCATCCAGCCAGGCATCTGTGAGAGAGATTGACTCCAAGCAGAAAGGACAGACTGAGAGATGACAAACGACAACCTTGTGTGACAAGTGCCATGACAGGGGACACTCAGGAGGACTGGGGGTGTGCAGGGTTGGCCAGACCAGGTGACCAGGGGACTGGGAGTGCTTCAGGAGGATGTCACAGTTGTGCCTTTGTGTGGCCACACGTGTCAATGTGACCAGGCATTGGCCAGACCGGAAATCACAGGGTAGGTGAGGGGCAGTGTCCCTAAACTGTCTTCTGCAAGGCAAAAGTTCTGAACGAGATTTCAGTACAATTTCATTTCACATGTGTCTGTGAGTCCCTACAGCTGACTGTAGAACATGAAGTACGTAGTTTGCCACTGCTTTCAAGTCTGAGGTGCCAGGGGCAAGGCACACTTTTTATTCCTTTCTGAATATGATGACTTTTCCCGCCTTCGTCTCTGATCCAAGGACAGGGAACAAAGGCAACACAGATCTACACTTCAAAGTGTCAACAGAAAGCTGCAAACCCAAGTTCTCACAGGACCTAAAGGTTCAGGACCAGGGTGACAGAAAAGGGAGGCAGATAGCAAGGAACTAAAAGAGCATGTCATGTGTCTGGGAGCTGGCCCACTTCTCTACCTGTTGGAAGCAAGCCATGCCTGACAGGAGGGAGTCCCACCTGCCCCTGGCCCGTCTGCTGGCTGCCCTTGAGCAGAGCAGAGGGTGTCTGGAGCTGAGGGTGGGTGTTGGGGGGAGATGGGCAGCTGGCCACGGGTGCTCCCTGCCAAGTACCTGTAGGACCAGCTTCTGGTCCTCAGCTAAGATGAAACAATAATGATGTTTAGTTACCTATTTCCTGGGATAGGTAATGTGCCCAGTGCTTTGGTGACTATATCCTCTCCCATTTTATTTTTTAAAAACACTTTAGGCAGGTAAGATTGACAGACAAAAAGCTGTCCATAGCTAATGTATGCAACTGGACCCTGACCCTAACCCTGATATCTAGCTAAGATATACTCGATTTAGAATATCGCTCATAAGTTAGAGGGTGGTTTTTAGGAGCTAAGGAATTCAGGGACCAACCTTCTTCTGTCTTATTCTCCCTTGAATCTGCTAAGTTGCAACACATTCGGCCACGTGCTGTCTGGAGAGTGGCCACACGGGGCAACAGTGAGTAAACATTGGCGCAAACCCCACTAGAAAGCCAATTCTTCCTTCAGCCTGTCAAACCTGGTTCATTCAGTGTTTACAGATCATTTTATAGATTATGAAAAGTGAGACTTTGTTGAATTTTTTAAAAACCAAACTAATTCTGGGGCACCTTGGTGGCTCAGTGAGTTAAGCCTCTGCCTTCTGCTCAGGTCGTGGTCTCAGGGTCCTGGGATCAAACCCCACTATCCATCCGGTTCTCTGCTCAGCAGGGAGCCTGCTTCCCCCCCACCCCACCCCCCCGCCTGCCTCTCTGCCTACTTGTGATCTCTCTCTCTCTTTGTCAAATAAATAAATAAAATCTTAAAAAGAAAACAAGCTAATTCTTTCAACCTGTTAAAAAATAGACGGTGTTTTCAAAAATCTCAGAGTGGGCAAGCAGATGAAGGCCCGGGGACCTGGGAAAAGGCTGTTATTATTGAACATATTCAGGTCTACTTAGGAAACAAAGATGACTTCTATTCCACTTCTTTTCAGGAAGAATTTGTGTCAACTAACAGTACAGAATCCACACAAAATAGTGCAGTTCAGAGGAAAACAAAAGGAGAACCAACAGCCTCCAGAAACAGAGAAAGAGCCACACCCAGGAACCAAGAAGACAGACCATGGAGGCTCTGCTCAGGCCAATTTGCAGGCTGTAGATCCCCTGGAACAGAATGCCCCCAGTGCCCCGGGGGTCGTGAGTCAGGCAGGGGACACACCCTGATGCTGCACTGTTGTAACCCGTGACAAGTCTCCTGGTCTCTTCTTCCACGAGACACCCCCTACCGCCTGACTGCTCCAGCCTGCTTCTTGGAACTCCCATTCCCCTTTCTGACCCCATCGTTCACTTTTCCCATCACTGCCATAATATAGAGTACATTTAACTACATACTATTCTGTCATTTAAATGTCTTTTGTCATGTTTGCTGTGAAACTATACCTTGCATCATCTACCCTGATTTAGAATCACCTGAACCCACATGGCACCTTTCTGTTAGAGAGAGCTACCCCTGTACCTCCTACAAAATGTTTCTAAGGAAGTACAAGTCCATCAGGACTACAGTGAGAATTGTGGTACACAGCCTGCGTGGTAGTGGTCAGTAATTCTAACAAGGGTTGACCACCACCCCCTCCCCCAGTCTCACAAAACCTTCCTCTGTCCCCATGGAACTCATGGCCTGCCCTCAGAAAATATCCCAAGAAACTAATCTTTAAACTGAATGCTTCCTTCACACTCTGGTTCAAATCTTTTCCAACCACAATAGTATGAAAGTAGAAATCAGTCACAAGAATAGGACCGTCAAATATATGTGGAAATTTAACAACATGCTAGTAAACAACCAACGGTCGAAGAAGAAATCAAAAGAAATGTTAAGAGCACCCTGAGACAAATGAAAAATAGAACCTATGAAAAGTTATGGAATGCAGCAAAAGTAGCTGTCAGGGGGAAGTTCATAGAAATTCAGGTCCTCATCAAGCCACCTGAAAGCTCTCCAATAACCAACATAATTTTACATGGGAAAGAAGTGGAAAAAAGAACTAGCAAAGCCCCAGATCAGTAGATATAAGGAAATAACAAAATGGAATATGGAAATAAATCCAATGGTGACCAGGACACCTGGGTGGCTCAGTCAGTTAAATGTCTGCCACCAGCTCAGGTCATGACCCCAGGGTCCTGGGATCGAGTCTCAAATCCAGCTCCCTATTCAGTCTCTAATCCTGCTCCTCCCTCTCCCTTTGCCCCTTCCCTGCTTGTGCTCCCTCTCCCTCTCTCTCTCTCTAATAAATAAACAAAATTAAAAAAAAAAACAATGACGACTAAAAAGACAAAAGATCAATGAAAATACAAGCTGCCTTTTTTAGAAAGATAAACAAAACTGATAAATTTTTAGCTAGACTGCCAAGAAAGAGAGAGGGAAATACAATCAGGAAAGAAAGATAATTGATTCTTGTCTTACATCAAAATTCTGGAGGAGAACGCAGGAACCAAGCTCTTCAACCTTGGGCACTGCAACTTCTTGCAAGACATGTCTCTAAAGACCAGGGAAATAAAAGCAAAAATGAACTTTTGGGACTTCATCAAGATAAAGAGCTTCTGCACAGCAAAGGAAACAATAAACAAAACTAAAAGGCAACCTATAGAATGAGAGTAGATATTTGCAGATGACATTACAGATAAAGGTCTGGTATCCAAGATCTACAAAGAACTTCTCAAACTCAATACCCAAGAAACAAAGAATCCACTCAAGAAATGGGCAGAAGACAGGAAGAGACCCTTCTCCAAAAAAGACATCCGAATGCCCAACAGACCATGAAAAAATACTCCACATTACTTGTCATCAGGGAATTCAAAACCACAATGAGATACCACCTCCCAGCAGTAAGAATGGCTAAAATTAACAAGACAGGAAACAAGTGTTGGCAAGGATGTATAGAAAGGGCAACCCTCTAACACTGTTGGTGGGGATGCAAGCTGGTGCAGTCACTCTGGAAAACAGCATGGAGGTTCCTCCAAAAGTTAAAAATAGAGCTGCCCTACGACCCAGCAATTGCACTAATGGGTATTTACCCCAAAGATACAGATGCAGGGGCGCCTGGGTGGCTCAGTTATCAAGCGGCTGACTTCGGCTCAGGTCATGATCCCAGAGTCCTGAGATCAAGCTCCACATCAGGCTCCCTGCTCAGTGGGAAGCCGGCTTCTCCCTCTCTCACTCCCTATGCTTGTGTTCCCTCTCTCACTGTGTCTCTCTGTCAAATATATAAAATATTTTTTAAAAAATACAAATGCAGTGAAAAGAAGGGACACATGCTCCCCAATGTTCATAGGAGCAATGTCTAGAAGAGCTAAACTTTGGAAGGAGCTGATATATTCTGCAACAGAGGACTGTATAGAGATGTCATACATATATATCATAGAATAGTACTCGGGCATCAGAAGGGATGAATACCCACCATTTGCATCGACATAGATGGAACTGGAGGGCGTTATGCCAAGTGAAATAAGTCAAGCAGAGAATGACAATAATCATATGGTTTCACTCATATGTGGAACACAAGGAATAGTGTGGAGGACCACAGGGGAAGGGAGGGAAAACTGAATGGAAGAAATCAGGGAGGGAGACAAACCATGAGAGACTCTTAATCATAGGAAACAAATTGGAGGAGAAGTAGGTTGGGGGGCGGGGTAACCGGGTGATGGGTATTAAGGAGGGGACATGTGGTGATGAGCCCTGGATGTTATATGCAACTAATGAGTCATTGATCATTACATCAAAAACTATACCTTGGCTAACTGAATTTAAATTTAAAAATGTGAAAAACTTAAAAAAAAAAAAAGATAAGCTATTATAATTAATATCACGAAAATACAAAAACATTTAGAATACAAACTAAGTAATAAATAAATAAATAAATAAAATCAATCTTGAAAAAAAAACCCAAGCATTTAGCAATTTTTTTCTAAAGATTTATTGATTTATTTTAGAGAGACAGAGAGAGAGAGCACACAAGCAAGGGATGGGGCAGAGGCAGAGGGAGAGAATCTCAAGCAAGCTCTGACTCCCTGCTGAGCACAGAGCCCAACATGGAGTTTGATCTCACCACCCAGATACCATACAACCTGAGCCAAGATCAAAAGTTGACTGCTTCACCGACCGACCCAAGCAGGAGTCCCAAGCATTTAGTGATTTCTAAAAGAGATCCTAAGAAACAAAAAACAAAAAATATTGGCTGGCGGGGGCTGTGGGGTGGATTTGTCATAAGACATGGTCATGGGATTTCATCAGTAAGTATTGAATGAATGATGTACTCATTGAAATTACATAGCTTATAGTTCAGTTCCACATTATCATTATGATTTAATATACAAAAGTCAAATAATGGACCTTGTGTTGGCATCAGTCATAGATATAAAAGGTCTCTCAGTCTGAGCTTAATAGGATTTAAAGTACTATAAAACTAACAAAGTACTGTAAAAACATACATACATTTTAGAGAGAATGCGTATGAGGGACAAAGAGGCAGAGCAATCAGAATCAGAAAGAGATGCAGACAGAGGGAAAGAACTGTTGTAAATACAATAACTTGCTGACAGATTTTTAAATGTGCCTCATAAAGGAAGCACTCACCAAAGTGAAGGTCAAAAATAAAATGCTAAATTTTATTCAAATACAGCATTGTTTGTTTATATATTGTTTCTTGCTGTTTTCATGAGTAGCAAAGCTGAGTAGTTGCAACAGAGAATTTATAGCCTGCAAAGCCAAAAATATTTACCATTCCCCCCTCTTTTTTTTTTAAGATTTTTATTTATTTATTTGACAGAGAGAGAGAGAGATGATAAATAGGCAGAGAGGGAGGCAGAGAGAGAAGGGGAAGCAGGCTCCCCACTGAGCAGAGAGCCCAATGTGGGGCTCGATCCCAGGACCCTGAGATCATGACCTGGGCCGAAGGCAGAGGCTTTAACCCTCTGAGCCACCCAGGCGCCCCCATTTCCCCCTTTATAGGAAGTTTGTCAACCCCTGCATAAGAGAGCTAATGTTTCTTGTGAAATCAGTCTGCCTCAGATTTGCATATATGACAGAAAGGTGTCCTGCTTATAAATACCAATCTAGTTAATGTCCTTTACAATAGTTTTTTGTTTGATTGTTTTTACTTCAGTGTACTTAACTTTTTTCTTAATATAGTTAGTGAATCTTTCTGTTTGAACTATTGTCAATAAATTATTACGTAAAATAGTGAGTGTAATTTTTGCTGACTCTATATGAAAACATTAAATAGCAGTTTTTAGGGGCGCCTGGGTGGCTCAGTGGGTTAAAACCTCTGCTTTCGGCTCAGGTCATGGTCTCAGGGTCCTGGGATCGAGCCCTGCATCGGGCTCTCTGCTCAGCAGGGAGCCTGCTTCTGTCTCTTCCACTCCCTCTGCTTGTGTTCCCTCTCTCGCTGTGTCTTTTCTTTCAATTAAATAAATAAAATATTTTAAATAAATAAATAAATAGCAGTTTTTAAAATTCCATACCTACAAGAATATTATAAAAAGTAATAAAGCCACCTGGGTGGGTCGGTCGGTTGGGCATCTGCCTTTGGCTTGGGTCATGATCCCAGGGTCCTAGGATGGAGCCCTAAGTTGGGCTCCCTGCTCACTGGGGAGCCTGCTTCTCCCTCTCCCTCTGCCATGCCCCCTGCTTGTGCTTTCTTGTTCTCTATCTCAAATAAATAAATAAATAAATGAAAATCTTTTTTAAATAAAATAAAATAAAAAACAATGGACTGTGAGTCAGGAAACCTGGATTATATAGTTCTACCTTTTCCTCAGATGAGTTACGTGACCTATAGGCAAGTCATTTACCTTTCCTGAGCCTGGGTTTACCAATCTCTAAAATGTGAGTGTTTTATTAGCTCTTTTTTTTTAAGAGTTTATCTATTTATGAGGGGGGGGGGAGTGGCAGAAGGAGAAGCAGACCTCCCGCTGAGTGGGGAGCCTGATGCAGGGCTCCATCCCAGGACCCTGGCATCATGACCTGAGCCAAAGGCAGATGCTTAACTGACTGAGCCACCCAGGTGCCCCTATAAACTCTTTTAAAAATTTTTAGGGGTGCCTGGGTGGCTCAGTGGGTTAAAGCCTCTGCCTTCGGCTCAGGTCATGATCTCAGGGTCCTGGGATCGAGCCCCACATCGGGCTCTCTGCTCAGCAGGGGAGCCTGCTTCCCTTCTCTCTCTGCCTGCCTCTCTGCCTGCTTGTGATCTCTCTCTCTATGTCAAATAAATAAATAAAAATCTTTAAAAAAATCTTTTAATGATTTAACTTTTGCAAAATTATGAAATATTTTTAAAATGCAGAAAAATAGGGGCGCCCGGTGGCTCATATTGTTAAGCGTCTGCCTTTGGCTCAGGTCATGATCCCAGGGTCCTCAGATGGAGTCGCGCATTGGGCTCCCGGCTCAGCGGGGAGCCTGCTTCTCCCTCTCCCTCTACTGTTCCCCTGCTTGTGCTCTCTCACTCTCTCTGTCAAATAAATAAATAAAATCTTTAATAAAGTAAAATACAGAAAAATATAAAGAACGAAATAATGAATACTTTTGTGTGTAACCACCAGATCTTAACATTTTACCATGATTACTTTAGAGGTTTTTTTTTTTTTTTTAATTTTATTTATTTATTTGACAGAGAGAGAGATCACAAGTAGGCAGAGAGGCAGGCGGGGGTGGGGGGGGAAGCAGGCTCCCCGCTGAGCAGAGAGCCTGATGTGGGGCTCGATCCCAGGACCCTGAGATCATGACCTGAGCTGAAGGCAGAGGCTTTAACCCACTGAGCCACCCAGGCGCCTCTTAGAGGTTTTTTTTAAAATAAAATACTTAAGATACAATTGGAGCATCTGATGCTAGCCCCCTCAGTCTTCCCCCAGAGACAAACTCTCTTCTGAAGTTTATTATTCTCTTACATTCTCTTGTGACACTTTTATTAGTTATGTATGTGTTTTATTCAAACAATACAGTTTTTTATGTTTTTAAATATTATATATACAATATCATATTGTACAATGTTTGTTAGTCCTTGGTATGTAAACTTTGTCAGGTTAAGGAAGTTCTCTTTCATTTTTAGTTTGCTAAAAGTTTTTGTTGTTTATTTTCAAATGAGTAGATATTGAATTTCGCCAAATGTCTTTTCTGTATCTATTGTGATGGCCATATGGTTTTCCTCCTTTGCTTTTGTTTATGTGTCAAATACTGTTAATAGACTTCATGATGCTAAACTAAAAAAGGAAGTAAAAGAAAAAAAAAGAAAAGACCGATATCATAATGCACCATTATAATAAAACAATTATGTATTTTAACATTATCTTATCCATAGGAAATAAGAAGGTGATTGAGCAAAGATAAAACCCTCTGATGGAGAGGAACTGAGAGGAACTTGTACACATGTTTTTGCTGCGTGTAATTCTATAGATATAGATATGAAAGAATGCTGAATGGCTACCTATCTGACAGGTATAAAAATGAAAATCATTTTAAGTTGAAAAATAAAATATCAGGCAAAGGAGACTCCCACTAAAAATGCAATTGTCTCCCTATGTTACACTTGCTTCCAGTGCCTTGCTGGAGAGCCCACTGAGAGGGAACTACAATACTCATTTCATAGTCTACCACCTTACCTTTATTGTTTTTCTCATCACATTCAGAAATATTACTATCCTTTAGTAACACTGGATATGAGAAAGAAACAGGCTGTGAATTGCATTCTCCCATCTTGCATTCTCACTTCTAAAGATTATGGTCTGCTGGTGGGGCATCTGAGTGGCTCAGTGGGTTAAGGTCTCTGCCTTTGGCTCAGGTCAGGATCTCAGGGTCCTGGAATTGAGCCCTGAATTGGGCTCTCTGCTCAGCAGGGAGCCTGCTTCCCCCTCCCTCTCTGCCTGCCACTCTGCCTGCTTGTGATCTCTCTCTCTGTCAAATAAATAAGTAAAAAAACCTAAAAAAAAGATTATGGTCTGCTGATCCAGGTCACTTTGCTCCCCTCCTCCTCCCCAACTAGGCATGCATCCCTCTTTAATCTGTGTGCACCACAACAGAGAAAGGATGAGTCTTGAATAAGATTAAAGGACAAATTTCATTTTATTTTCTTCTTACCACATTTAAAGAATCATGTAAGTACAATGAGCTACAACTGCAAACTGGTCAGAATGGCTAAAATGAACAACTCGGGAAACAACAGGTGTTGGTGAGGATGCGGAGAAAGGGGAACCCTCTTACACTGTTGGTTGGGAGGCAGGCTGGTACAGCCACTCTGGAAAACAGCGTGGAGGTCCATCAAGATGTTAAAAATAGAACTACCCTATGACCCAGCAATTGCACTAAGTATTTATCCAAAGGATACAAACATAGTGATTCAAAGGGACACACACACCCCAGCATTTATGGCAGTAATGTCCACAATAGCCAAAACATGGAAAAAGCCCAGATGTCCATTGACAGATGAACGAATAAATAGGTGGTACATATTCAATCGATTACCCAGGCACCAAAAAGAATGAAATCTTGCCATTTGCAATGACATGGATGGAACTGGAGGCAATTATGCTAACCAAAATAAGTCAGCCAGGGAAAGACAAATACCATATGATTTCACTCATATGTGGAATTTAAAAAACAAAACAGAGGAGCATAGAGGAAGGGAGGAAAAATAAAATAAGATGAAATAAGAGAGAGAGAGAGAGAGAGAGACAAACCACAAGAGACTCTTAGGAAAGAACCTGAGGGTTGCTGAAGAGGAGGTGTGTGGGGATGGGGTAACTGGGTGACGAGCTTTAAGGAGGGCATTTGTGATGAGCACTGGGTGTTATATTCAACTGATGAATCACTAAACTCTACCCCTGAAACTAATAACACAGTACATGTTGAGTAAATTGAATTTAAGTAAAACATTTCCAAAATGGGTACACAAATATCTCTTGTATGCCCTGATTTTAATTATTATTATTATTAAATTATTTATTTTATGGTCTGCTGGTGGGGCGTAATAATTAATATATAATTATTAAATATTATGGGTATATACCCAGAAGTGGAATTGCTGGATCATATGGTGACTCTGCTTTTAGTTTTCTACGAAACCCCCCACTATTGTCCACAATGGCTGCACTGGTTTACATTTCCTCCGAAAGCATAGGGATTCCAGTGTCTCCACATCCGCTCCAACACTTTAGTATCTTCTGGGCTTTTGTGCTTAACTTTTTTGTTATTTTGTGGGGGTTTTTTATTTTTTATTTATTTTTTTAAAAGATTTTATTTATTTATTTGACACACAGAGAGAGATCACAAATAAGCAGAGAGGCAGGCAGAGAGAGAGGGGGAAGCAGGCTCCCCGCTGAGCAGAGAGCCCGATGTGGGGCTCGATCCCAGGACCCTGAGATCATGACCTGAGCTGAAGGCAGAGGCTTGTGCTCGCTTCGGCAGCACATATACTGAAGGCAGAGGCTTTAACCCATTGAGCCACCCAGGCGCCCCTTTTGTGGGGTTTTTTACAGTAACCATTCTGATGGATGGGAGTTGACGGCAAATTGATTGTTGGCAAAGGTGCAAAGAGCAATTCCAAGAGAGTTTGCTGAGCGGTCTTTTTCTCCACCTGTCTCTTCTTGTTGCTGAGTCTGCTCTGCTCTTGTCAGCCTCTGGCCCCCAGCCTCCTTGAGAGGCAGCACATGCCTTCAATGAAGTTGCATAGTTCTGATGGAGAGATACTGGAATTTGATACTGAAACTACCAGACAGTCTGTGATTATCAGGACCATTTTGGAAAATTTGGGAATGGATGAGGGAGGAGATGATGACCCAGTTCCTCCACGAAATGTCAACACAGAAATATTTAGAAAGATCATTCAGAGGTGCCCCCACCACAAGGATGATGCTCCTCTTCCTGAAGATGCTGAGAACGAAGAAAAGCAAACAGATGATACCCTTGTTTGGGCCTGAGAACTCCTGAAAGTTGACCCAGAAACACTTTTTTTTTTAACTTATTCTGGTTGCGAACTACTCAGACATCAAAGGTTTGCATGATGTTCCATGCAAGGCTGTTGCCTATATGATCAAGGGGAAAACTTCTGAGGAGATTCACAAGACCTTCAATATCAAGAATGACTTTACTGAAGAAGAGGAAGCTGAGGTAACAAAGAGAACCAGTGTGTGAAGAGAAGTGATCATGCCTGACACTGTGACACTCTAAGGATTGTTCCAATTACTAGCTGCACCATTCTGCAAATAATTGCTAATATTAGACAAACAGCAGACAAATGCATCAGCTTATCAGTTGTTTGAGCTGGATATTGTCCTTGAATGTGTTGTTTGAGTAGATTCCAAATTTATGGTGGAGTTTCTTCCAGTATGATCAAAAGTTTCTTTTTTTCTCTGCTCTGAATAAAACCAAACTGTGGATTTTCTACAGAAGGTGGCATTTGGGGCTTTCCCTCTCTTTGTAAAGTGATTTCTGCCAAGTTTATTGTCTAGTTAACTTTAGTTTAATGACCCTTTAAAAGTTGGCATTGTAAATAAAACATGTTGCAAAACATTTTCTGAAATAGAATTAACAATATGTTATCTTTACTCATAAGTTGGAAACTGGAAGAAAGCTACTTGAGGCCCATGTTTTGAGTGGGGTTATTAGGCTGTCTTCCAACTCCCTATGGTTAAGGAGTTCTACCAGTATTGATTAGCCTGTATGTAGCAGGGCTCCCTTAATTGGATCTAAGGACTTTTTGCACTTTTAGTCCTCAGCTTTGAATATGTTGGCTAGAGAATGTGTTGGCTAGAGATCCCCCAAAACCAGTTTGTGGTTTTGGGGGAACTATAACTAGACAGTCTGTTAGCTTTTCAGTTAAAAAAGATAAGAGCACTTGGGTGGCACAGCCGATTAAATGTCCAACTCTTGGTTTCCACTCAGGTCATGATCTCAGGGTCGTGGGATCCAACACTGCATTGTGCTCCAGGATCAGCGTGGAGTCTGCTTGAGATTTTCTCTTTCCCCTTTCCCCTCACCCGCCAAAATAAAAATAAATCAATTAAAAAAAAAAAAAGACAAATACCTCCTCTCTCTCCCCCCCCAAAAAACAAAAAGAATTTGCTTTCATAAAAATAGTGTTGCAACATTGGTCATCCTGGAATACAAATGAACCTTGACCTAAACCTCACTTTATATAAAAATTAACTAAGAATTTATCATACATGTCAATGTAAGAAGTGAAGTCACAACATTTTTTAAAGAAAACACAGAGTTTGGACAAGAAGTCCTTGAATATGATGTGGAGACTCTGATCCATTCAATAGATAAATAGAACTTCACAAAATTAAAAACTTTAGCTCTGCAAAATACACTGTTGTTTTTTTTTTAAAGATTTTTATTTATTTATTTGGCAGAGAGAGATCACAAGTAGGCAGACAGGCAGGCAGAGAGAGAGGGAGAAGCAGGCTCCCTGCTGAGCAGAGAGCCCGATGTGGGGCTCGATCCCAGGACCTTGGGATCATGACCTGAGCTGAAGGCAGAGGCTTTAACCCACTGAGCCACCCAGGTGCCCCTGCAAAATACACTGTTAAGAGAATAAAAAGAAAAGCCACAGACCAGGGAAAATATTTGCAAATCCCTCATCTGACAGAAACTAGTATGCAGAGTATGTAAAAAACCTCTCGAAACTCAACACTCGACAACAAAGACTTCAAGTAAAAAATATGCAAAAGATTTGAGCAGACACTTCTTCAAAGAGGATATAGAGATGGCAAAAAGCACATGAACAGATTATCAACATCATCAACCATCAGGGAAGTGCAAATACCAGCCATACTGAGATCACACCACACTCGGAGGACCAAACTAGAAAACAATGGCGTTACCAAGCACGGTCAAGAATTTAGAGCATCTGGAATTTGCAAGCATTGTCAGTGTGGCTGCAAAATGGTGCAATCACTCTGGAAACTGTTTCACTACTTTCTAAATAAAGTTAAACGTACACATGCGATATGACCCAGAATCCCACTTCTGGGTATTTAACCTGGAACAATGACAGCTTAGTGTTTACAAAAAACTTGCACAGGAAGGTTTCATAGCAACTTTACTTATAATATTCAAAAATAGGAAGCAACAGAAAGCCCTTCGCGGGGGGAATGGATAAATGAGTTGTGGTGTATCTGTGTATCTGTTACAGAGGTGCAGTGTTCTTGGCTCACCAAGGCCAAGAATGAATCTCACAGACACAAAAGGATGAGGTGAAGTGAAAGTTTATTAAGTGAAGGTGAGACCAGACAGGAAAAGAAAAACTCTCTAGAGTGAGAGGGATCCCGAATGGGTGGTCACTGAGGGCTGTCACTGGAGGTCTTCATTGAGAATGGACTGGGATGTCAAGTGGCCTCCAGATTCTGGTGCCATCTTGGTCTGAGCAAGGACTGTCGATAACACCCTTAATGTCTTACTTCTTGGAGGTCTGGTCATTTTCTGTAATTACAGTGTAGCCACCAAAGAAAAATACTCCCCAACATCCAGGCCTGGGTGGTCTGATCTCTTCCCTTATCTCTTGTCTTAGCACTCTTGCCACCAGCGATAGTTTCAGAGCCTAGTCAAGCCCTAATCCTAACATCCCCTTCCCCACTCCCCCCACCGGAGGTCTATAGCCATCCAACCAATAAAATATGACTCAGAGCAATCCAACCAGTGGAATATGACTCAGCAATAAAAGGAACCAACGACTTGACTAGATCTCAAAGACATGATGTTGATTGGAACCAGTCTCAAAGGTTACATGCTACATGATTTCATTTACATTACAATCTCAAAAAGATAAGACTATAGTGATTGAGAACTGATACATGGTTGCCAGGACTTAGGGGAGAGAGTTTGTAGGAAGGGTGTGACTACAAAGGAGCAGTAGCAGGGAATTTCTTAGGGTGATGGAGGTGTTCTGCATCCTAATTAGGGTGGTGACTACACAAATCTATATTTGTAGAAACTTATGGAACTGTACATCCCCAAAAAGTTCAGTTTTACTGTAAGTTAACTTTAAAAAATGGAAAGAAATTATAGAACACAAAATAACAACAATAAATCTATCACATGTTAAGTAATACAGCTGGTGGAAAATAGTTATATTGTAACAAGGAGAAACTTAGCATGTCTGACTCCATTTGTTTCTATTTCCCTTGCTGCTGTGACCCATAGCTTAGAAACTGTGTCTGGGGGGCGCCTGGGGGGCTCAGTGGGTTAAAGCCTCTGCCTTTGGCTCAGGTCATGATCTCAGGGTCCTGGGATCGAGCCCCACATCAGGCTCTCTGCTCAGCGGGGAGCCTGCTTCTCCCTCTCTCTGCCTCTCTCTCTGCCTACTTGTGATCTCTCTCTCTCTGTCAAATAAATAAAAATAAAATTTAAAAAAATAAAAAGAAACTGTCTAGGTCACTCAGTGGGTTAAAGCTTCTGCCTTCGGCTCGGGTAATGATCCCAGGGTCCTGGGATCAAGTCCCACATCAGGCTCCCTGCTTGGCAGGGAGTCTGCTTCTCTCTCTGCCTGCTGCTCCCCCTGCTTGTGCTCTCTCGCTCACTCACTCTCTCTCTGATAAATAAATAATTTTTAAAAATCTATCACATTAAAAAAAAAAGTCAAACTTCTATGTTTATTGTAGTTAGAGTATCACTTTGATTTATGATTTCCAGCAATGAATTGCTCAGGAACATGCCAAAGATGTTATTTTCATTTTATGGAATTAAGAATATTAATTATTTGCCATCAAAACCTGAAAACTGTCATTTTTATGTGAATAAATAATAGAATTGCTTTCAAGAAGTAACTCATCTTGATTGAAAAAATGTTTCCATAACTGCAAGTCATAACTGCAATGTTATGTGGGCAGAACTGTTCTGCTTAGAACCAATTTATAGTCTGTAACTCAGAAAGCTTTACCTCCTCAGAAACCATGAAATCAATAAGCAGCTTGTTTGAGAATAGCATTAGGTAATCTGCATGTATATAAATTGGGACTCATTACAGCATCAGAAAGAGCAGTTTTCCTACCTCTGTGAGTGTTGGGCAATGTAAAGTTAGGGCAGGTGCCAAAACCCTGGGGCTCTGACCCAGTGGGTTTGCCTGGGTCTCAGCTTTGAAAGTTAACCACTATCTCAAGTAATAAAGACTGTAACAGGATAATTTGACATAGTCTAAACTATATTCAGAGTTGTATTTCTCCAGGCTCATTATCCAGGATTATAAACTTACCATCAACTGACATTTATGGATGGTTTGACTGCATTTCCACCCATTCTCACAAGAAGTCAAGGCAACCAGGCCATCAGCAGAAAAGGAGAGAAAAGAAAGAACAGGCTAGTAAGACTCTCCTTTGTCCTAGAATATTGTGAATGAAGGGGAAGTTTTTCTTCTCTAACCAGGCCTTGTCGAAACACTTGAGGGGTGACTGGGTGGCTCAGTAGGTTAAAGCCTCTGCTTTCAGCTCAGGTCATGATCTCAGGGTCCTGGGATCGAGCCCCACATAGGGCTCTCTGCTCAGCGGGGAGCCTGCTTCTCCCTCTCTCTCTGCCTACTTGTGATCTCTCTCTGTCAAATAATTAAATAAAATCTTTTTTTTTTTTTATAAGAGATTTGGGTTTTTTTTTTTTTTTTAAGATTTCATTTATTTATTTGACAGAGAGATCACAAGTAGGCAGAGTGGGAGAGGGAAGGAGAAGGAAAGGGAGAGAGAATCCCAAGCAGACTCCTCACTGAGTGTGGAGCCAGACGTAGGACTCAATTCCACAAACCTGAGATCATGACCTGAGCCAAAATCAAGAGTCAGATGCTCAGTCAGCTGAGCCACCTAGGCACCCACGAATTGTATACTTTAAAATGGCTATTTTTTTGTTCCATAAATTTCACCTCAAATTAAAAAAAAAAAAAAGGCAAGAGAGGCTCCTTCATGGTGAGGAAAGTCCTGGAGACCAGTGTACAGATCATGAAAAAGAAAAGAAAAAAGAAAAAAGAGATCTTTGGCACAATGTAGGTGTGCAGGTTCGGAGCCAAGAAGAGGTCCCTCAGCCTGCTGGCCTCCTTTATTGAGTAGACATTGACCATCATCACCTGAAACTCAGGGTTTTATTTGTTCTTATCATAAGTATCTAGTGTTATTCCCAAGTCTGTATTCCTGCTTTCTTCATTGTTGCAACAAATACCCTTTCTCGAGAACCAAGATGCTTGGGAAACCAAGAAAAGGAATTGGGTATTGCAAACAGCTTTGGCCTGCAGAAGAGGTGATATGCAGAAAATGGAGCAAGAGTTGAGAGCAGGGATGCAGATAGCCTTCCATAAAAACTTGTGGGACAAGCACACATTCAGAGGCCTGAGAAAAGGTTAGACTTCCAGCATTCACTCAGGGGGCCTAGATAGACTCTTACTATGTGGAAATCTAGAGAACATGGGGGCATCTGGTTTATACTGAGCACAAATATATGGCAGAAATATGCCTGTGGAGTGGAATTCTGGAAAGGCTCATGGCCCAGAACATAGTGCATGCCTCCAGGCACAGCACCTGCCAGTCCCAAGAAGATTGATGATTCTCTAGGCAACCACCCTCCCATAACATTCAGGGAGAGGAATTCACATAAAGGTCAGACAAGATTCTCAAATTCTGGTTCACAACCCTTACCTTTGAAATCCCAAAAGTTGCAGGAGAGAGTGTATGCAAAGTGCCACAATAGGAGTTTCCTGGGAAGGCTGGGTCTTGGTAGAAACTCATTAGCTCTGGTTGGTGGCAGCCTGCCCTAGCACAAAACACATGGACTCTTTGGGGTATCCAGGATTGTTGGTGATGACACCGAAGCCCAGCTGGGGAGACCCATGGGACACAGGCTTCACATAGATAGGATGTTGGCTAATGCTGAGAACACCGTCTGGCACAGAGGAGGTGACCAAAATACTGATATGTATCTGAATGAGTGAGAGATAGAGAAGAGGACTTGATCCCAGCTGCAAAGGAAGAGACGTTATTGAACCTTCATATGCACGTCACTAGGGAGTATAGAAAAGAAAGCTGCTGGGTCAGAGCCCAACCCTATCTAAACCCAGAGTGGGGAGCATTGCTTCAATTCCTTCGTTGTAACGAAGTCCATTCACATTGTTGTTTGGATTATTTTGGTGGGCTCCACACCCAGCATAGAGCCCAATGCAGAGCTTGAACTCATGACCTTGAGATCAAGACCCAAGCAGAGATCAAGAGTCAGAGGCTTAACCCACTGAGCCATCCAAGTGCTCCTGTTGTGTGTGTGTTTTTTAAGATTTTATTTATTTATTTGACAGAGAGGAGAGAGATCACAAGTAGGCAGAGAGGAAGGCAGAGAGAGAGGGGGAAGCAGGCTCCCCGCCGAGCAGAGAGCCTGATGCAGGGCTCGATCCCAGGACCCTGAGACCATGACCTGAGCTGAAGGCAGAGGCTTTAACCCACTGAGCCACCCAGGTGCCCCTGTGTTTTGGTTTTAATCCTTCTATTTTCAGATACTAGTTTGTCACTTATCAGTCCATAAAATTCCATTCATAAAAAATTTAAAAAGGAGTCAGAAAAATATGGCTGAAGGAGTTTTTTTGTGTCTCCTTCTAGTAGTTTCTTGTATACTCCACAACAGTTTCACTTTTAATATTGGATAAGTACCAGCTGTAGGAATTGACTTTTAGGTGCCTTACTGGCCGCATCCCATGAAGGCTGAAATACTGAAATAGAATGTACTTCAGATGTCCAAAGGCAAGGAGCTCACGAAGACCTCACATTATTGGCCCAAATTTGCACATTCACGGGACCATCAAGGAGCTTGCTAAATTCCTTTACAAAGTAGTGAAAGAAGCCTAAAATTAAGGACCAAACCCTTTAAAAAAAAAAAAAGACTTATTTATTTATTTGTTTGTTTGTTTATTTATTTATTTATTTGACACTGAGAGAGCTGGAGCAGAGAGATGGGCAGAGGCAGAGAGAGAGGAAGAAGCAGGCTCCCTGCTGACAGGACCCTGAGATCATCACCTGAGCCAACAGACAACTGACTGAGCCACCCAGGTGCTCCAAGGATGAAATTCTTATCCAACAGACTATCAGCTGTCATTTACCAGCATCCAGTGATGTATAGTCCTGTACAACAAACATCCTCTGGTCTCTTCTCAGCCAAAACATCTATATTTTCATTATAAACATTGTACTAGAATATTAGTAAGTCTATAATATTTCCATGACTACATTTTTGGAAGGCAACTTGACACTATTAATTAATTATAATTGACAACACATGTTTATACCCAGGCATCCATTTCAGGCACTATATAAATGTGTGTAGACTTACTGATAATGTTCCCACCTACCCACCCACCCACCCACAAACACACACAAACACTCAAGAATTAAAAACGGAAAATAAATTGGAAACAAGTTAATGCCTGCCCACAGGGAAAAGATGAGTTAAGTCATGATCTATGCAGACTGAGATATATTGATGCTCAAGAGGGAGTCAGGGCCATGCTGGCTACCTGAGGTTCATTCTCTAGAGAATAACAACACCACCAGGGCATTGTACAACTTGGCAGTTGCATCCTTGCTGAGACCAGTGAGCTCTGACTTCCATCCTGTCCCTCTGTCCTGTTCCCCTTTGTCATATCAGAGGATCCGAACATCCTCATATAGTGAAGATCCACATACTCTGCCTTGATCTGGCTTGGCCTCACAGACCAATCATCAGACTTTTTCTCTGAAACACTTTTTTTTCAATTTAAATTTTATTTCATTTTTTCAGTGTTCCAAGATTCATTGTTTACATACCACACCAAGTGCTCCATGCAATACATGCCCTCCTCAATACCTACCACCAGGCTCACCCATCCTCCCATCTCCCTCCCTTTCAAAACTCTCAGTTTGTTTGAAAACTCTCAGAGTCTACAGTCTCTCAGGCTTCATCTTTCCCTCCAATTTCCCCCAATTCACTTTTCCTTTCCTTCTCCTAATGTCCTCCATGTTACTCCTTATATTCCACGTGTAAGTGAAACCATATGATAATTGACTTTCTCTGCTTGACTTATTTCACTCAGCGTAATCTCCTCCATATCCGTCCATGTTGATACAAAAGTTGGGTATTCATCCTTTCTGATGGAGGCATAATATTCCATTATATGTGTGGACCATATCTTCTTTATCCATTCGTCTGTTGAAGGGCATCTTTCAATTGTGGCCATTGCTGCTATGAACATTGCGGTACATGTGGCCCTTCTTCTCACTACATCTGTATCTTTGGGGTAAATACATAGTAGTGCAGTGGAGGGGTCATGAGGTAGCTCTATTTTTAATTTCTTCAGGAATCTCCACACTGTTTTCCAAGGTGGCTGCACCAACTTGCATTCCCACCAACAGTGTAGAGGGTTCCCCTTTCTCCACATCCTCTCCAACAGTTGTTTACTGTCTTGTTGATTTTGGCCATTCTAACTGGTGTAAGAATCTCAGTTTGGTTTTGACTTGAGTCTCCCTGATGGCTACTGATGATGAACATTTTTTAATGTGTCTCTTAGCCATTTGTATGTCTTCTTTGGAGAAGTGTCTGTTCATGTCTTCTGCCCATTTTTTGATGTGATTATCTGTTTTTTGAGTGTTGAGTTCGAGGAGTTCTTTATAGATCTTGGATATAAGCCCTTTGTCTATAGTCATTTGCGAATATCTTCTCCCATTCTGGGGGTTGTCTCTGTTTTGTTGACTGTTTCCTAAAGTAAAAATGAACTTTTAGGACTTCATCAAGATAAAAAGCTTTAGAATTTTTAGAATTCTACATTTAGAATGAAACACTTTAGAATTCAGCAGCTCACCATCCCCACTGCCATTTCTCACCCAGATTCTGGTGACTTACAGTCACCTAAACAGTCTCCTTGTGTCCACTCTGACCGTATATCTTATTTGCCACACGAGCATTGAAGAGATTATTGCACATTGTAAATTATTGCGTCATTCTTGAAACCTCTGATGGACTCCACCACAGCTGGAGAGAAGTTGATGTTGCCTCACAGAGGCCACACCTTTTGGCTTTCTTTCCCTCTCTGTTGCTCTCAGTTGCATCTCAATCACCCCAAATTCATTCCCTTTCTGCACTGTTCCTTGTGTTTCCAACACTCATCTTTCAGATCTCCCCAGAGCTGCGTCCTCATCACCATTCAGATCTTAATTTAAGTATCTGCTTTTCAAAAAGGCCATCTCTAACATCAGATAAAAGCATCTTAAAAAATTCTTATATTTTCCATGGTAATTAACAGTGCCCTACACAGTCTTATATTTTTGTTTAAATGTTTATTCCCTATCTTTTCAGAAGAATATAAGCCCCTGTGGGGAGTACTCTGGCTTGTGATTAGAACAATGCTCAGCTTACGATAGGGAATCAAAACACGAAGCAAGAGAAACAAGTATAACACACCAAATTGCTCACACTGGTTTCCCAGAGCATGGAGAAGGCAAGAGAGATGAGAAAAAAATAAGACTGTAAATTTTTTTTTTTAAATGTCCATAATAAGAATGAATGTATAGTGATAACTGTTTTGTACATACATAAAACTGAGCATGTGTGAATCTGTGTTTATGTTATTAATGAAAAATTACTTGTGACTTTTGTTAAAAAAAGTAAGGAAGACTTTATTGAAGGGTGTTACTACAACAGGGTTGTGTAGCTGGGGGAGAGAGAGAGGGTTACCTTAGATTACAACAAAGAAAACTGGGAACTTACAGCCCACCAAGTCAGTAGATAGAAAATGAGGAGGAAACATCAAGGGCAGAGGTGATTCTGGCCCAACAGAATCCTGCTGAATTCTAACAGGATTCTTGCTGAAAGCAGACTAGGGTGATAAGCCCAACACCCCCGAGAGGCCTTGAGCTTCATTGTCAACAAGTTACGAGAATACTGAAAGCAAGTAGTCCCTGCAGGGGAGTGTCTGTGGGCATGAGTCACAGGAAATACATGTGGAGGCCCTGCTGGGGCAGGAGCCAAGGCTGTCAACAGGGAAGGCAAGAATATCAAAGACAAAAGTCACCCAGCAGAGCCCTGCCCCAGTTGCCCAGCAGCCTCTGCCACCCTCATGAAGCAAGATCACCTGGGGTTATGGTTCCAATGAGGAGGTGGATGCCCCTGAGGTGTGACTGATTACTTATCCCTCTCCACCATGCAGCTCTGTGACTGCCTGAGGGGATCTTACATGCACCACAAAAGTCCCAGGATAAAGATTATGAATCTTTTATACATTTTTTAAAGGATTTTATTTATTTATTTGAAAAAGAGAGAGAGAGAGAGCATGCACACAAGCAGGGGGAGCAGCAGAGGGAGAGGGAGATGGTCCCAAAATAAACAGTCTTTTAGGACTGGAATGGTCACCGTGGAGCGGGAACAAAGGAAGACCTTTACTACCATCTATAAATAGCAATAAGATATATCTAGGAAGAAAGATATTTTCACGATGTAGATGAAAATCTACATTATTCAATGAATCTTAGAACACTGAGAAAACAAAATAAATTTTTTTAAAAGAAGAAGAAAATCTACATTCTAAAAATCCATACTGAGCAGGGACCCCAATGCAGGGTTTGATCCCAGGATCCTGGGATCATGACCTGAGCTGAAGGCAGTCACTTAACTGACTAAGCCACTGAGGCACCCGGGAATCACGTCACTCTTGAAAATTTGATAAAATCCCTGATAATTTCCCTGGTTATTCAATAGTTTATTATCTCTAATCTTTCCACACATCTATTTGGATGAAGTGTATTCAGTAATCAATGGATGGCATGTATGTCTGTTTTGGCAATTTAGATTGTATTTTCCTCTGAAGTTATCTTCTCTGTTTTATGGGTTTCAACAGGGCCAACAGCTTTCAAGAAGAAACCCTAGCTTTTTACACAGGGTACAATTGGCCATTGGTCTTAATTCAGATCACGGTAGTTACTTATTTATTTACTTCCATTATAATTACATACCGTGTTACATAGTTTTCAGGAATATATAGTTGCATTTTTATAGAAACAAAGCTAAACTTGGGACTGTACTCTAACCAAAGGCTCACTAACAGTAAATAAATCATAACCTGTCAAGTACTGTCTTGAAGGCAAAAAATACTGTAGTAATTCAGTTTGAGCACTTATGTGGACATGCTCCCTGTTATAGTCTTTGAGATTATGAAAGGATAGCAGACTATAGATCATCCTTGTTAAATGGAAAAGAACACTGTGTTTCATGGGGATGAAGTAACTCGGTCAAAGTGACACTGGTTTTAGTGGCTTAACTTTAGAGAACTGGAAAATAATCAGCGTTGTTGGAGATTTACTATGGTGTTGTGAGCTGGTTTCAAGCTGTTAGGTCAATGTATGAGTGTGCGGACTTCATAAATATAACAGCAAAAATGTTCTGATAGGAAATGAGAGAGAACTTTATTCAGCACTTTCTTTTGCAAAAGATTTAAAATAAGCATAAATGAAGTTGATGCATTCAGATAACTATGGAATACTTTCATAATTTCTTTTTTTTTTTTAAGATTTTATTTATTTGACAGAGTGAAACACAGCGAGAGAGGGAACACAAGCAGAGGGAATGGTAGCGGGAGAAGCAGGCTTCCCGCCGAGCAGGGAGCCCGATGCAGGGCTCGATCCCAGAACGCTGGGATCATGACCTGGGCCGAAGGCAGACGCTTAACGACTGAGCCACCCAGGTGCCCCTACTTTCATAATTTCTTAAAGAATTGTACTGAAAACAGTATCTCAAGATTTCCCAGCCGTTAGTAACACAGTGCTACCACGTGAATGTGAATGCCAATCTCACAGCTCTGAGCACCCTAACACCACATACACCTGCTCACACCTGGATTCAGTGTAAGCCTGTTCTACTCTTGGGCCTCTCTTTGGTGGTGGTACTTTTCATTGTGATGTTCTCATGCCTTTTAAGCCCTGGATGCAAGGCCAGTGGTAGAGGCTCAGCTTCCTTGTGGCCCCACAGCCCTCAGATGAGATTAATGTTCCTCACTTATTCAGGTCACAGTGGGTCATCTGAGCCACAATATTCCCAAAGCCTGTTGAAACCATATCAGTAACATGGAGCTGTTTTGTTCATTACTTATCCAATTTGACAAATCCAATTTGTGAAATAATATCAAATTGTGGTGAGCAACCCTGGGGTCATTCTACCTCAATTTGAGCCCTGGCACCAGCACTCATTGGTGCTGTGGACTTGTGTGCCATGTGAATCTATTTCTATTTTCCTGCATTTTAAGTGCAGACAATGCCCACAGGTTTTTTTCGGATGCACCAACTGTGTATTACTGGGTTAGCACAGGTTTGACATTCAGTTAACTCTCATAAATGTGCTATTATTCTTTCTGTATATTGACAGTGATACAAATTGTGAACAAAACACAGACTTATTCTTAAGATGTTTCTAATTCAGTTCAGTTTATTTCAGTCAGTTGAGTTTATTTCAATTCAACTATTTGTCAACAGATAATAGTAAAACATATTTTTCTCAAAAAGATGAAAGCCGGGGTGCCTGAGTGGCTCAGTGGGTTAAAGCCTCTGCCTTTGACTCAGGTCATGATCTCAGGGACCTGGGATCAAGTCTCGCACTGGGCTCTCTGCTCAGCAGGGAGCCTGCTTCCCCCTCTTTCTCTGCCTGCCTCTCTGCCTACTTGTGATCTCTCTCCCTCTGTCAAATAAATAAATAAAATATTTTTTAAAAAAAGATGAAAGTCTACAAAGAAATACAGGCTGTTTGGTAAACAAATAATTGTAATGAGTAAAATAAAAAAGAAGTGTGCAGGAAAAGGTAGTGGCCACAGAGAAAGACACAACTTTAAATTTTATTGTAATGTTAACCTTAAAAATAAACGGTCAGTTATTTTACCAGCAAAAACCAAAGGTAAGCCAACAAACAAAGGAGAGAACTGTGATTTCATGACGAAGATAGAAGAAGTTGGGAGGGATTGTTTTGAATGAACATCCATGGAAGAAAAGCAAGAGTTCAGGGTGGTGAGTTTCTCACTGGCTGTGTTGCAGTGATAGTTGATTTCACTGGGGAGATACAATCAATTTTTTCCTTTCGGGGCTTTTGTCAAGAAATTGACAATTCTTTCCTATTGAAGATTCTTCTGCTGGAGACTGTAATCGACATTTCTTTCTATAATTAATGTTGAATGGTACTGTTCCCCCCTTGGAGCTTCCCCTTCCAGCCTCCCAAGTCTATTTTAGTGAGGTTTCCTTTTATTAATTTCCACAGTAATATGAACCAGGCTACATTGGTTAACCTGCACTTCCCAACCACACTCCACAGAAAGCCAGAATAGGATCAAGTCCTAGATGCATTCTACTGTTCTACTAGAGACAGTGATAAATCGGGACAGAAAGGTGAGGTTGGAGCCAACATTCAGAGTGCTAAAGTCACATCAGTGGAGCTAAGATCAGCTGACCAGGCTGAGGGGAGAAGCAGCACTAAACAAGGAAAGCACCCCAGTGCTCAGTGAGTCAACAACAGAAAGATGAGGGTTTGGCTACGGCTTCAAATAGAGTTTGGAGTTCTTGAATTTTCTTCCCAGACAATTGGCTTCAGGATTTTGATGGTTGCTCCTTAAAAGAATGTTAAATAATAATCAAACAAACAGAACCTATTCAACACCACACACATTTTTAGGTTATTTAAATTGCCTTATCATTAGCTTACAAATACAAAGAATTTATTTGCCAGGATACAGCAGACAGGCTTTTAACATAGTATTGTCAAACTCTTGGAACCAATTTGACCCCTCTACTTTATAGAAAAAAACCACCCTTTGACTTACTTGCTAAAGCCAGTCCTCATTGTCAAACCAATCAGCCAAATCCATCTCACATTCTGACAGAAAAGTCTTATTTTTTTTTGTTTAATTCAAATAAACATGGTATTAAAAGTCTGTGACAGGAGACTTGACAAGAGCCTGTTGCTTAGATAAAACATCACTGTCTCAGAAGTGAGGCATTCTCAGACTATCCCTTGTTTAGCCCACAGAAGTATTTAAATCCATGCTCCACAATCAGATTTGGAATGGGTGAGGGGCTTTAGTGAAGTAGGAGAAAGATGGCTATGGAAGGGAAAGTGAGAAAGAAGAATTTGCAGAACAGAGATGCTTTTTAGAGCAGGTTAGCTGTAGAAAAGAGTTCACGCCTAAGGTGAGAATCTGGAAATTGGTTACCTAAAAGCTATTCATGGCCATGGAACTTCTGGGAGTCTTCCCATAACCCATGGAGTATACATACCCCCATTTGAAGACCAACAGTCTAAGTTCCCTTAAGTTCATAGTGTGTGCCAGGATTGAGTGGATTAAAAAGTGTACTATCAGAGGGGGGAGGAGCAAGATGGCGGAGAAGTAGGAGGCTGAGATAGTGTTGGATCCCAGAACTTCAGCGGGATAGTTATCCAACCATTCTAAACACCTGCAAACCCAACAGGAGATAGAAGCGAGGAAGAACAGCAATTCTAGGAGCAGACAATCGACCACATTCCGGAAGGTAGGGTGTGTGGAAAAGTGAATCCATAGCGACAGGAAGGTAGACCGTGGGGGAGGGGCCGGCTCCAGCAAGTCGCAGAGCAACAGAGCACAAAATGGGAACTTTCAGAAGTCTGCTCCGCTGAGGGATAGCACTCTAGAGGCTAAGCAGGGGGTTTAGCCCTTGTGAGAACAGTGTGGTTTTGGGACCTGTGGGGTCACAGAAAGACCGGGGTGCCTGAGTGTGGCAGAGCCCCCAGGTATTAGGCCAGGGAAGCCAAAGGCAGACACGGAGCCGAGCAGTGGGCTCTCAGCTCAGGCTTACCTTAGACCGTGATCGTGATTGGAGGCACAGTCAGGCCACTGCTCTTCGAGCAGGGACACCACAAGGAGCAGCTCCCGAGAGACCCCTTACTTCCTCCTTTGGGAGGAGCAGTGCAGGAGTGCACAGCAGGAATCTGCAGGGTTTGGACACTCCAGATGGGGCCTGCGCCAGAGATAGAAATGCTCTGTCACAGGCCAGGTGAGCTCAGAGTGCGGCCGGAAACCAGGGAGACGGGAGGGACTGACTGCTTTTCTCTGAGGGCACACTGAGGAGCGGGTCCTCAAGCGCTCAGCTCCTCTGGGGCGGAGACAGGGAGGTCGCCATTTTCATTCCCAGCCTCCAAGGCCATACGGAAAGCGTTCAGGAAACAAAAGCTCCCGAGAGCAAACCTGTCCAGATTGCTTGGCCCATCCCCTGGCAAGGGCTGCAATTCCGCCTCAGGCAAAGACATCTGAGAATCATTGCATCAGGCCCCTCCCTCAGAAGATCAGCGAGAATATCTAGCCAAGACTAAGTTCATCAATCAGGAAAAACTGCCGAACTCCAGAGTTAGGAAAAAAAAAAAGCAACACATAGAATTCATGGCTTTTTTTCCCCATGATCCTTTAGCCTTTCAGAGTTGAATTTTTGAATTTTGGGGTTTTTTTTCCCTAGTTTTATTTTATTTTTCCTCTTTCCTATTTTGGCGTTTTTAAACTAGTATCTTATCAATATCTTTTAAAAAATCTT